>PVIY010023892.1:0-38794 GCA_004026745.1 Myrmecophaga tridactyla | reverse complement strand
AAGACCTAAATAGATGGAAGGGCATACCATGTTCATGGATTGGAAGACTAAATATAGTTAAGATGTCAATTCTACCTAAATTGATTTACAGATTCAACACAATACCAATCAAAATCCCAACAACTTACTTTTCAGAAATAGAAAAACCAATAAGCAAATTTATCTGGAAGGGCAGGGTGCCCCGAATTGCTAAAAGTATATTGAGGAAAAAAAACGAAGCTGGAGGTCTCACACTACCTGACTTTAAGGCATATTATGAAGCCACAGTGGTCAAAACAGCATGGTAATGGCATAAAGATAGATATATTGACCAATGGAATTGAATAGAGTGCTCAGATATAGACCCTCTCATCTATGGACATTTGATCTTTGATAAGGCAGTCAAGCCAACTCATTTGGGACAGAACAGTCTCTTTAATAAATGGTGTCTAGAGAACTGGATATCCATATGCAAAAGAATGAAAGAGGACCCGTATCTCACACCCTATACAAAAGTTAACTCAAAATGGATCAAAGATCTAAACATTAGGTCTAAGACCATAAAACAGTTAGAGGAAAATGTAGGGAGATATCTTATAAATCTTATAATTGGAGGCGGTTTTATGGGCCTTACACCTAAAGCAAGAGCACTGAAGAAAGAAAGAAATAAATGGGAGCTCCTCAAAATTAAACACTTTTGTGCATCAAAGAACTTCATCCAGAAAGTAAAAAGACAGCCTACACAATGGGAGACAATATTTGGGAACGACATATCAGATAAAGGTCTAGTATCCAGAATTTATAAAGAGATTGTTCAACTCAACAACAAAAAGACAGCCAATCCAATCACAAAATGGGAAAAAGACTTGAACAGACACTTCTCAGAAGAGGAAATACAAATGGCCAAAAGGCACATGAAGAGATGCTCAACGTCCCTGGCCATTAAAGAAATGCAAATCAAAACCACAATGACATATCATCTCACACCCACCAAAATGGCCATTATCAACAAAACGGAAAATGACAAGTGCTGGAGAGGATGCAGACAAAGAGGCACACTTATTCACTGTTGGTGGGAATGTCAAATGGTGCAACCACTGTGGGAGGTGGTTTGGTGGTTCCTCAAAAAGCTGAATATAGAATTGCCATATGACCCAGCAATACCATTGCTAGGTATCTACTCAGAGGACTTAAGGGCAAAGACACAAACGGACATTTGCACACCAATGTTTATAGCAGCATTATTTACAATTGCAAGGAGATGGAAACAGCCAAAATGCCCATCAACAGACGACATTATCACATAATAATATTATGTGATAATATTAAGAATTACTGATTGCATATGTAGAATGGAATGATATCTTAATGTTTTTTGTTACTTTTTTTAATTAATAAAAAAGTTTAAAAAATGGGTATAAGTGAAGGTTACAATCACAAGGGCACAAGATAAAGGCAATTATTATTAGAGTTCAAAGATGGATTACAGTTCAAAGATTTCAGGTATTTCCCTCTGTCTACTCCATCATATCAGAAAGTGAAAAGGAATATCTATGTAAAGATTTAGCAACCATAATCATCCCTTAAATCTTAACTTCTCAGTTACAACTAACTATAGCCTACTATGTGAAATGCAGTGAAGGAAACAAAAAGTTGTGTAGTTCCTTAGGAAGACTTGAGGATTCCCTTTCACACTAGGAGAGTGAGGGGCAGGAGAATCTTTGACAAGTAACATGGCCCTTTCCATAGATTGACTGGGTCTTTTGTGCCCATGCCTCAAGTGACAAGTGTGAAGAAGCAGAGAATCCAGTCTGTGTGCTTAGGAAAGTAAACTCCAAGGGGCAGAAGGAAAGGGCCAAGCTGGGGAAAGCAACTGGTGGTTCATATGCGTTCGGTTCCTGGAGGGGCTGGCCACATCCTGGCAACCCCCGAGGAAGAAGGGAGTGCTCTAGAGCTCATTGTTCTTGGGAGGGTCTGACTTACGCGAATGTGCTTCAAGGCCAGCAGGGACTGAGGTGGCCTCAGGATTGCGTCTATGGCAATACTCAGGTTCCTAGAGTCTCAATAAGGCCTTAAGCCCAAACCACCCAGGAAAAGTCTTATGGTCCAAGAAGGCCCAGAGCCAGCTTCTGATTCTTAGGGCCACTCTGACCCTGGTCTGGGCATGAAGACAGGATGTTCAGTGTTTTCATTTTGTTATATTTGGTAATTCACTTAAAGAAACTAAGCTTCTTTCATGCTCCTGCCCTGGGCTTGCATAGCACCCATTTTATTGTAATTACCTGCTTATGTGTCCATTTTCCCAGTTAGACTCTAAGCTCCAGGAAGGCAGAGAGCCCATCTTGTTTGCTGTAATATCCCCAGCTCTTAGCCCAATGTCTGTCACATTGCAAGATAATATAAATATTCGTGGAGTGAACAGATGATTAAATGCAAAGGTTATCTGGCAAACGAATATAGCAATACTTGCTACCTACTTCACAGGGAAGTGGTGAGATATGAATTGCTCTACTTATTATAAGAGCTTTCCCTGTTTAGACTAAACATGGTTTATTTGGGTTAGAAAAGATGTTTGGTTTCTGACAGTTTTTTTTTTTCCTTATAAAGCCCATAGACTTCTTAATAAGGGAACAAAACCAAACAATGGCTTCAGTGTTTTAGATTCTTAAAAAAAAAATACGTTATTATGAAAGACACTCAGACCCAGCAAGCCAGTAAGGATGGACAACATGAGCTGAGCTGTCTAGAGTCACGGCCACTTTCCCCAGGAGCCTTCACAGCTGCAGTGAAGGTCAAAGGCCTGGAGAAGGGCTGTTTATTACTAACAGGAAGCATGGCAAACGCCCTGCCCTTTCATCCTCAACTACCCAGAGGAGAACAGAAAACAATGCCATCATCAGACACTACCCACGGAGAAAGCACAGCCTTCTTTGGACAATCAGACCCTGATTTTAAAGCCTCATATTTTATGATTATATCACAACATGTAAAGTGTTTCAGAGCGCTCTCTCAGCAATACACAAAATAATTACAAAAATAAATGTTATTATCTTCTTAATATGGATAAGAAAAATTTGTCTGGTTTCTATGTGACTTCTTCCATAATCACAGAAATGTGTGAGAACCCAAGGCTGTTGTTTCCCAACCCACAAAGCTAATCCCACTCCCAACCTGCCTCAGCCCCAAAGACAATCAAGACTGGTTCTGGAAACACTCAGAGTCCTCAGCGGTATAGACTGCAGATCTTGTACTTGCATCTTTATATAGCACTCCCCGTCCCCAACTTCCCAAGGACATCATAAAAATAAATTACAGGGCATAGCAATGATGATAATGTTACAAATAAGAATCACAACCTAACCCCCCCAAAAAAACAATTAGTAAACTAAAAAATTGAGAGCTGTAACCCTGAACTTTACATCAGTGTATTTTGTTATTATATACCAAGTGGCTTTATAAATGATAATGCACTAGTTTTGTTCTGGAAGGAAGTGTCACTGTCTTGTCCATGGTATAAATCTCGCTATTATCTGGAGCAATGATCAATGACTTAAAACATTCATGAAGCCCTTTACATTCTAAACTTTACAGGCATTATATTATTTTGTTCTCACAACCACCTTACAATTTAGGCATTATTATTTTTAACTGTTTTATATATAAAGAATCTGAGGCCCAAGGTTTTAAGAACCCCCGAAATTTACACAGGTAGGAGGAGACAGCCAAGATTTAGACCTTGGCCCCTGGACCATCAAAGCAGGTGTACGTGCAAAAATAAAGACTCATGCCACTATGACAAGTAAATTCTCTTGTGGCTCGGGGAGATTGAATGAATCCCAAATCCTAGAAAAATCAGTCAGCTAAAGTTACTCTGAAATATTTCTGGTCATTCAGGCATCCCCTCAGCACAAGGTCAAAAATATCAGTGACTTAAATGACACTAGAGTAGAAATACAGGTCAGATTCAATTACAGTGGATCTCAAAGGAGTGTTCAAGGTCTTATTACGACCTAGAGCTTTATTATATTAAATATTGTCTTCCCCAACTATTAGAGACCTCATTGATCCTCCTTCCTTTTCTCCAAATTCTAGTATTTGTCTGTACACCACAATTTAACCCAAGTTTATATATATATATATTTTATTGTTTGTGCGGTAGATTGAATTATGAACCCCAATTTAGACCTGTTCTTAATCTTAATCAGCACGCCTTTGGGGGCGAACCCATGTAAATAGCACCTCTTGAAGATGTTATTTTTAGTTATGGTATGGCCCTACAGAGTCAGGATGGGTCTTAATCTTATTACTGGAGGCTTTATAAAGAAGGCCACGGGGAGAAATGGAAGCTGGAAGTCAAGGGAACCCAGAAGAGTAAGGAGACAGGAAAGCCAAGGAACCTGAGGATTGCAGACCAGCTAGAATGCCACCGACCCTTTTAGCCTCTGAAATTGTGAGCCAATAAATTCCTCTTGTTAAGCCAACCTATTGTGTTATATTTGTCTTAGCAGCTAGGAAACTAAGACAGTTCTTTATTGCGAACACACTGTTCATGAATGCTAGTCGTTGTCTCTTTACTCAACTAGAATTTAAATTCCTTAAGAATAGGGACTAGGCTTCACGCTTTGTCACACCTTCAAAACTGTTGTGTGCTCACAATAGATATCTACTGGGCATGTAGTAGATTTTCAATATAACTTATTGATTGATTGATTTGTTTAAATAATATAAATCAGGGGCCAGCAAACTTCTTCTGTAAAGATGACAAATTTTTTTAGACTCTGCAGACCAAACAATTTCTATTCCAACAATTCAATGCTGCTGTAGTCGGGTACAAGTAGCCATAGACAATACATAAATGAATAAGTGTGGCTGTGTTCTAATAAAACTCTATTTACAAAAACAGGCAGAAAGTCAGATTTAGCTGCAGGGACTAGTTGGGGAAATGCTCCCCAGATCTGGACATTTGAACAAGCAGAATCTGTACTTCCCCACCACTGTATAGAAGCCCACTTCCCACCAAGCCAAGTATTTTTCCAAAGCTTCTTACCTTAGACTAAAGTCTAGTTCAGCACGATATTTTGAGGTTTGATTTCCTTTGGGGCTTGATACACCCATTTAAAAAGAGGAAAATCCATCACAAAGTGAAAAGCTGATATAGCAGGTTATAATAATAATAAGTACTTAGTTTTTTCAAACACATTCCACCCAGGGGTCTATGACACTTTTAGCACTTAAACCACCATGGAAATCATCACAGATGATTTGAAATATGCATTTCACCTGAACTAAAAATCTTCAGCAAGATTTGATCACTCATGGCAGAAGGAAAGATGAAGAGAAAGACACATGCTTTCCTTAAAGGGTGGCAAGACTAAATATTCTTTCCTCCCATGGCTGCTTTCCTTTGAGAATGATGGGACACACAAATGAAAGAAGAAAGGCCGTTCTCTTTCTTGATAAAAGCATTCAGTCCTCGGCTTTGACATAACATTAAAAGTCCTTAACACACTACTACCCTGACCTAATTTCAGTGTGGTATGTTTCCCTAACTAGATTATTTATTATTGTTTCTGGTCTTATCTACACGTCTCTAAAGAAAGCTTCATCTGATCTGAACAGAGATGATTCAATAGTGAACCACAGAATTTGGAGCTGGGACTTTCCCTTTATGCCACAGAGAAGTGAAATAACTTGCCCAGAACTGTGGGTAATTTGCTCAATTCACATAATACAGGTCCCCCCGTGTGACCTTAGAACTATTATAATGAATCAGAAAGTACACACCTAGTTTATGAGAGAGTAAATTCAGATTAATAGTTCTAAGGGACAATCTATTAACACCCTCACCCCTCCCCCCAACTCCCATTCTGCCCCAGGACAAAACTCCTTTTTTAACACCATCCTCAATTATGTAAAGCAAAGTTACCTGTGTTTTCAAAAGCACAGCTGACAACCTCTACACATGGCGCACTCACTCATGGTAAAATGGGGAAATTTGCTTTCTGCCATCTCAGCTCACCCTTCCCACCTTTCTCTTTACTAACCAGGTGACTTTGACTGAAACTCATGGACATGAGTTACCACAATCAGGTCTTTGCATTTTGAGCCCATTATATTTCCATGTAGAACTAAAGGCATTTCTTCATTTTAAAAGTGTTCTGTGCATTGGAAAGCAGTTACAAAAAGTGTTGTTATTGTAGAGATGCGCAAGGCCCACTGAGCCTTTGCCTGACCCTAGACGATGACAGCCAAATTAATGGATTTTGTGAGACCAACAGAGAGAGGCAAAGAGAGATCAAAAGAATATGTTTGTGCATGGGTTGCTCCAAAGAGCTCCAGTAATCCCCCACCCTATAAGGTTAACAGAGGTCTAATCCAAGTTGCCACTGGACCCAAACTGGAGAAGTACTTACTTCGCCACAGGTTACTTCCTGTCCTAGCAAAGGTCAACCCTATGGACCGTTCCTTCCCCACGCTCTCCGCTCTTTTCCCCACGTCTTCCCTTCTTCATTCTCCTCCAAGTCTCCCAAAACATTGTTTGAAATCTTAATGCCTTTACATGACCTCCTGGAACACAGGCCTATGCTCCCATATTATTTCTTCCTCTATTTGTGAAGTTTCTGAAAATAAATTTGCTTTAGCTCACATCCTCTATCTTATAAAAAATTGGGACTGAACTGCCCTATAAATTAATGTGTTCCTTTTCAGTTATGTGGAACTTCATTGAGATGATTCAAGCATTGGCTAGTTAATTGAACAAAAAGAATCCCTTTTGAACTTCTGTTAGAAATAATGATAATGACAATGAAAATAATAATGATAATGATTGTGACAGTTTGAAGCTGTTCTGTACCATAGAAAATTGTGTTCTTGAAATTAATCCATTCCTAATCTAGAAAAGATTCCTTACTATAATCTTTTAGTAAGTAGGATCTTAACTTAAGATGTGACCCATCCTGAATGGTCAGGATGGAAAGCCCTAATCATCTTACTGGATTTATAAAAAAAGATAAAATTCAGAGAAAAACCCAGAAGCAGAGAGATAAAGACACAGAAGCTGAAAGAGAAAGCCAAGGAAACAGAGAGGAAGCCACTGATGGCAGAAGCTGGTAGTCACGAAACCCAGAAGAGAAGGGAGATGTCAGCAGATAACACCATGTGCCTTGCCATCTTACAGAGGAGTCCAGGATTGCTGGCAGCTTGTCTTTAGGAAGAAGGTATTGTCCTGATGATACCCTGATTTGGACATTTTCATGGCTTCAGAACTGTAAGCTTGTAAACTAATAAATTCCCATTGTTAAAAGTAGGCCTAATTGCTGATATATTGCATTTCACCAGCCCAGCAAAATAAAACAATGATGATAATTGGTTTTTGTTTCATTTGCAGGGCATTTTATAGATTGCAAAGTCTTTTCAGGTACATTTTCTGGTTTGATCTAATTTACCCCATGAAATTGGTAAGGCAGATGTAATTATCCCTAAGTTACAAATGAGGTCACTTGTTAAAGGTCATACAGATAGAAAGAGGTTAAACGAAGTTTCCAATCCATTGGATTCCCTTTCCACTGGGCTCTGCTGTTTAAAGAAGAAATTAACCTTGCATTGAAAAAATATAACTTAAAGCTTTAAACTGTTTCCTTTCACTGAGAGGACAAGGGAGTTAATTCTTCAATTCTGTCATCCTCTGAAATGAAATTCCTAGCAAAAAGGGCAATTCATACTGATGGCTCAAGCATCAGATTATCAGAGATTGTTGAAGTAACTTAAGAATCACGAATTCTGAGGGGATCCTGGAAGCTCCTCTTTTCCCCTCCATTCTAACATATCTTACTATGGAACAAATGCAAAATTTAGAGTTTATTTATACAACAGTGTCTAGAAGAGTAATGAAACACTGCGTATTTATGTTTAAAATTATGATGTCATTAAAAATAAGTCTATATTTGTATACAACATTTATACATGCTACAAAACCAAATGTATTTCAGTTATATTTCTATTTTCAAACAATTTAAACATGTTATTTTCTTAAAATTACCTTGATTAACTAAGTGGTAAATTTTATCTTACTTAGACATTGCAAAGGTTTAAAAACCACAGGCCCAGACATTATTTTTTCTCATACTACAAATTTGTTTTAAATTGCAGTAGCCAACTTTGTAATTCCAAGTGTTAGGACACATTTAATCTCGTAATGACAATTATAATATAATCATGATTTTATATAAATATACATATATGAAATTATAATATAATCAAATAAGTCACCAGTATTTGTACAACATATTGTTATAAGGCTTCTGTAAACATAATGGAAGTATGCCAGCACTGTGGAAGCCAATGGAAGTTCAAGTTATATGGGTTAAAAAAGAACTTTCCTACCCTTCCATGGATCATCCTCTCGGTGAGGGTCCCTGGTTCCAGTTCTGGAGGGACCCAAGTAACACTTGTGTACATACTAGTGCAAACATGTCTGTGCCATTCTGTTTGGTGGCAGCTGAAATCAGGACAGTTGTCACAGGTTTGCCATCTCAGAGCTTGCCCTGCATGTGGAGGACTTCATAGTGTAGCTGGAGCACTACAGGAGAGTGGTCATGTAGCTGCCTGGGCAAAGGAGTGCTGACTTTAGGTATGCAATGTGGTACCTGGGAGTGGGAGGAGAGGATGATTCCTGGGGGAAGGGAACATTTGGATCTATGTAGACGGAATGATTCCTAAGGCCATACACACAGGTCCAAGACAAGACGCATATGCAGAAAACACTAGGGACAACCCTATGCTTTTGCCTCAGGCTGTTCTTTAGATGCATTAAGGGCACGATCAGCTCTGAAGGAGAGCACTCATGCGGGCTAATATGCAAAGACTGGGAAAGGTGGGTGTGCTGGTTTGAAATTGTTATGTACCCCAGAAAACCCAGGTTCTTTTAATCCTGATCCAATATTATAGGGTGAGACCTCTTGATTCGGTGGTTTCCATGCAGATGTGACACACCCAATTATAGGTGTGACCTTTTGATTAGATGGAGATGTGACCATTCAAGGTGGGTCTTAATTAGTTTATTGGAGTGCTTAAAAGAGTTGACACAGACGCAGACATTTGGAGATTAAGACACAAAAAGTTTGGGTGCTAAGCAAAGACTCACAGAAATAGCCAGAACCTGAAGAGAATAAATCTCCGGTCCTGGGAGATGCTAAGCTAAGAGATGAAACCCAGAGTTTTGCCCCAGACCAGCTAAGTAAGGGCCTACAGATGCTTAGAGAGGAAGCCACTGGAATCAGAAGCTGGAAGAAATAGAACCGGGATCGAGGACCAGCAGATGCCAGCCGTGTGCCTTCCCATGTGACAGACATCAGCTTTTCCTGGGAGTCAAGTTATTTTTCTCTGGATGACTTAGTTTGCACATTTTTGAGGTCTTAGAACTGTAAACTTGTAACTTAATAAATCACATTTATAAGAGCCAGTCCATCTCTGGTATATTGCATTCCGGCAGCATTAGCAAACTAAAACAGTGGTTTTTTGTTTTATTTTGATTTTGTTTTTCAAGTTTTGTGGTTGCTGTTAACTCCTGGCATTTAAGGAAATCTCTGTCATAATGAGAGCTTAATACAAGCTTGAGGAACAGACAACTCAGTGACTAAATTCCAAACAAAAAGCATTAAAATATTAAAATTCTAGTGTGCAACAAAGGATTACCAGGAATACAAAGAAAGAGAAAATTATTGCCTATGCAAAAGGAACAAGGAAAAGCATTAGAAACCATCAACAAGGATGACCAGAGTTTGAATATACCAAACTTAAAAAGTTATCTTACAGCACTTTCCAACTTGAAAAAATTAGAATGGGCATAGCCCAAACACCCCTAAAGAGTGAGAGAAAGATCAAAGGTGATGGTGGAGTTATACAGAGAAGGTAGGGTTTAACAAAAGAGTATGATTGCTAAATCATTATATGATATTTCTTTTAGTCTCCAGTATCTTAGAGCAGCTAGAAGTAAAAGCCTAAAATTGTGTAATTGTAACCTATAACAAACTCTGAAATCTATTCTATAGCTAATTGTTGCAATGCGCTTTGAAATTGAATGCTTTTTTGTATATATGTTCTTTTTCACAAAAAAGGAAAAAAAGGCAATTGTGATGAGAAATGCACAGCTATATGATGATATTGTGAACTGATTGATTGTATTCTTTGGATGGACATGACTGTAGGGCTGTAAATTTCCCTGGCAACATGGGACAGAACTCCTGGGATTTGCCAGGACCTGGCATCATGGGATTGAGAAAAAAGAAAAACAAGCTAAACAAGAAAACAAAACTTTAGACAGACTAACAAAGGAAAAAAAAAACTTAGAATGCAAAGAACTAAAATCAGAAAGGCAAAGATTACTACTGACCTTACAGAAATAAAAAGGATTATAAGAAAATGCTATGAACAGTTGTACACTGACAAATTAAATAACCGAGATGGAATGGACATTTTCCTAGAAACACACAAACTATGTACACTGACTCAAGAAGAAATGGTAGCTCTTAACAGACCAGTAGCAAGCAGAGATTGAATCAATAATAAAAAATCTCCCAACAAAGAATACACCAGAACTAGATGGCTTCACTGGTGAATTTTACCAGACATTCAAATAAGATTAACACCATTCCTTCTCAAACTCTTCCAAGAAAATTGAAGGGAGGGAATACTTTCTAACTCATTCTATGAGGTTAACATAATCTAATACCAAAGGCAGATAAAGATATTACAAGAAAATAATATTACAGACCAATATCTCCTATGAATATAGATGTAAAACTCCTCAGCAAAATATAACAAACTGAGTTCAAAAGCACATTAAAAGGATTATACACTGGGAACAAGAGGATTTATCCAAGTAATGCAAGGGTTGCTCAACATAAGAAAATCAGTTGATGTAATGCATCACATTAATAGAAGGAAGGAAAAAAATAGCACATGATCATCTCAAATGACACAGAAAAGGCATTTGACAAAACCCAGCACCTTTGGATCCTAGATTGGATCTGATAATGGAGTATGAAATATCCAAAAGGATATCACTGGGACAAGTGAAAAAAATTGGAATATGAACTACAAACTTTATATCAATGTTAAACTTCTTGAATTTGATAGCTGTAGTTAAGGTGGTTACATAAGCAAGTGCCCTTTTTCTCCGGAAATGTACAAAGAAGTGTTATGTCTTAGAGGTTTGCAACTTACTCTCCATGCATGATGTATACATCCTACTCTTAAATGTTTTGAAGGTAGATAGATAGCTAGATAGATTAGAATGATATAAAAAAAAGTTACAAAAAATGTTAATAGTTGGTGATTATGGATATCTGAGTAAGGAGGGTACAGTGGAGTTAGTTCTGTGCATCATTTCTATATTATTTTGCATCTTCCTATAAGTTTAAAATGATTTCAAAATACATTTTTTTAAAAAAAGAACGTGTCTATTTTAAAGTGGCATTTTGCTAATATAGAGCTTGCATTTTGGTATATTTGGAAAAGTAATTATGGTCTGCTTTCACAGATTATTCAAGTAGTAAATGGGCAAAAGTCTGGCTTAAACCTTGAAGATCAGAGCTTTAAGCATTTGGAAAAAAAAAAAAAAGAGAATAAAAGGAAAGAGAATAACCATGGGATCAACAATTCCATCTTGACCAAAAGGGGGAAAAGAAGTGTAACTAATAACGTATCAGTGGCAGAGAGAGTCCAAATAGAGTCAAGGGGCTACTTTGGAGGTTGCTCTTATGCAAGCTTCAGTTAGACATTGCTACCTATCATAACCTACCAACCCCCAACCAGGACCATTCCAGCCAATCCTAAAGAACACCTAGGACAATATATAAGGTTCCACAAGGGTTCCATGCACTAGTGTAACTTTCCAGAACCTTCAGATGGGTCCCTGGGCCAGTTAAGTCCTGAAACCTAGAGGGTTCAGCCGCTCCAGAACATCGATAGTTCCATCTCCCTACCCCATATTAGTGACAGGACCTTCATACATGAAAAAGTTAGAATGGCCATAGCCCAAACATCCCTAAAGAGAGAGACAGAAAGATCAAAGGTGATGCTGGAGCTATACAGAGAAGATAGGATTTAACAAATGAATATGATTGCTGAATCATTAAATTGATATTTCTTTTAGTCTCCAGTATCTTAAAGCAGCTAGAAGTAAAAATCTAAAATTGTAAGCCATGTCAAACTCTGAAATATGTTCTACAACTGTAAAAAAAATGAAAGAGAATAAGGTCATTTGGAACAGAGATACGAATAATATGGCAATACTAAAAGCCATGGTAACATTCTCTCTTCTTTCCACTTTTTTAAAATCTCAAAAAATTTGTTTTGATTTTTTTAATGATATTGAAAGCTAAAAACATTTCCATTTTTTCCTATCTCCCTCAGCATAAAGATCAGGACTTTCTATTTTATGCTCTTTTATCTCAAATTGGATTTTAGTTTTCTAAAAATCATGAGTTCTTTACAAATTGCTGATATTTAATAAGTAAATTGAACTAGGTCATGATTAGTTCAATAGAATAAGCATTTACTGAATCCCTGTTATGCAGAAGGCATTGAACTAAGTGCTAGGGGACTACAAGTTGATAAAAAAGCATATGAAAATCATAAAAGTTATAAAATTAAGTTTCTCACTTTTTGCTTGACTGTCCAGAACCTCAAAGCAAATCTGTTTTTCAACTTCAATAACCATAGTTAGCCTACTTTTTCTCTAACAATTCTCTTCTAATTACAGTAGCTTTTATTTTTTATCTTTTTTTAGATGTGGGAAAATATATGCAACAGATATTCAACTTAAATAAACAGTTATAATTCAGGATAAAGTGAGTTAAGTATTGCAGAACAAACAGCAACAGAGTGCAACGAGCACTCATAGGAAGGGAGGATAGTGTGGGAGAGGGAGGCAGTTGGTGAGTTTTCTTGGGAAAGGGCATTCCAGGCTACTTAAGGGACAAATGGGCAAAACAGCAGAGGTGGAAAAGTGTAAGATATTGAGGCAAAAACACGACTAGATATAAGATGGGAGAAACATGAAATGGTTCGTTTCCTTCATTAATTCTAAATAGAAATAAAATTAATCCTTCTTTACAAAGAATCATGTTGATGTGTTTTGCTTACATACATGAATCTACCAAATGCAGGTTAATAGTAGGTTCATCTTATTCAGGAGAGCAGAGACTGGGGTGACATGACCCTGTAATTTCAGCAGAGACATAGCAAGCAACAATAAATCCTGAAGATTGAATGAATGATTTCATTCAGTGGGCTCTCAATAAATACTTTGTGACTGTGGGGTAACAGGTCACTCAGGCTATAGGGTACTTTTGCTTTATGAATATTTACAATATGATCATGGTCCTTGTATCACCTGTTGTTTTGAAGCTCAAAGTACTTTTGGAGTAAGGATTAGTTCTTCATGCCTTAAAGATGGAAAGATTGAAAAATTAAGAGGTAAATGATCTTATATAAGTTTTAAGGATCTTAAGGGGCAGAAGCCTTGGAAAAAGAAAGAAATGTCCCATTCCACATGCTAGAGAAATGCAAAGTAGAATCTGTGGTTTCATGCCAAATAATTAAAATAAGAACATCTTATCAGGTGAGTCAGACTAGTTCAAGAGTCAATCACAAAATTCGCCATTGCCCATGTGACAAATTAATACTGTTTTTAGTAGTATTATGACTCAGACCAAAGAAAGTTCAGTAATTCTGGAAATATGCTGGTATACTAACATGATGTCTCAGTTTCCCAGGCTGCTATGATACATACCACACAGTGGGTTGGCACGAACAACAGGAATATATTAGTTCATAGTTTCAGAGGCTAGAAGGCTTGCTTCCTTACAGGGTTGGTAGTGGTGTGGCTGTCCAGAAATCCTTGGGGACCTTGGCTTTTCCATAACATGGTGAAGTCCTCTCCTTTCTCTCCTGGTTACCCAATGACCTGGGCTTCTGGATCCTCCCCATAGTTTTTTTTTTTTTTCTGTGAATCCTCTGGTAATAGGATTAAAACTCATCCTGATTCAGTTGGCCACATCTTAATTAAAAATAACATCTTTGAAAGGTCCTATTTAAAATGGCTTCATACCCACAGGAATGGATTAAGATTATGAAAAAGTTTTTTTCTGGCATACAAACTCAATCTGCCACATGTGGGAATTTGTCTACTCATCTTTGTACAGTTGCTATAGTCCTGTGTTTTCAAACTGCAGGTCACAATCCATTAGTTGGTCATGAAATCAATTTAGAGGACCATAACCAGCATTTTAAAAATTCATACACTAAGACATTGTGCTGGTTTGGAATTGTTATGTACCCCAGAGAAACCATGTTTTCTTTCCTAATACAATCTTGTGGGGACAGACAATAGGTCTAACAATTGTGAGTGTGGCCTTTGACTAGATGGAGATGTGGCTCCACCCTTCAATGTGGGTGTTCTAGTTTGCTAGCTTCCAGAATGCAATATACCAGAAACAGAATAGCTTTTTAAAAGGGGAATTTAATAAGTTGCTAGTTTACAGTTCTAAGGCCAAGAAAATGTCCCAATTACAACAAATCTATAGAAATGTCCAATCAAAGACATCCAGGGAAATACACCTTGGTTCAAGTAGGCCGATGAAGTTCAGGGTTTCTCTCTCAAGTGGCAAACACAGAGTTTCTCTCTCCTCTGGAAGGGCACATGGTGAACACGGACAGGGTTCCTCTCTCGACTGGAAGGGCACATGGTGAACACGGCGTCATCTGCTAGCTTCTCCTCCTGGCTTCCTGTTTCATGAAGCTCCCCAGGAGGCATTTTCCTTCTTCATTTCCAAGGGTCGCTGGCTGGTGGACTCTGCTTCTCGTGGCTATGTCGTTTTGCTCTGCTCTCTCTTTCAGAATCTCCTCATTCTCCAAAATGTTTCCTCTTTTATAGGACTCCAGAAACTTATCAAGACCCACCCAAATGGGTGGAGACACGCCTCTACCTAATCCAGTTTAACAACCACTCTTGATTGGGTTACATCTCAAAGGCGATGATCTAATTACATACAGTATTAAATAGGGATTATTTTGCCCTTATGAAATGGGATCTTGATCAAAACATGGCTTCTCTAGGGGACATACATCCTTTCAAACCAGCACAGTGGGTCTTGACTGTTTACTGGAGTCCTTTAAAGGAGGAAACATTTTGGAGAAAGCTCAGATGCACACACTTGGAGAACAGTTGCTTCAGAGCTGACAGAGATGCAGACATTTGGAGATGCTTGAAGTGCCGACAGAGAGAGCAGATCCCTAAATAAGAATGTCTGGAGATTCAGAGCCCAGCAGACATTGCCATGTACCCTCCCATGAGATGCCAAGCAAGCCAGAACCCAGAGTTGTGTCCTGGAGGAACTAAGGGAAGGACCACAAAAGCTTAGAGAGGAAACACTAACATATGAGGCTAGAAAACAATGGAACTGGGAGCAAGGATGAGCAGACACCAGACACATGCCTTCCCATCTGAGAGACATCAGCCTTTCTTTGGAGTCAAGTTATCTTTCTCTGGATGCCTTAGTTTGGATATTTTTATGGTTTTAGAAGTGAAACTTGTAACTCAATAAATTCCCTTATTAAAAGCCATTTCATTTCTGGTGTATTACATTCTGGCAGCATTTAACAAACCAAAACAGTCATATATATATTTTACTATATAAAATATATTTTATATATTTATTTTATCATATAAAATATATATACACATATAAATGTCATATATAATATATATATGACATTTCTGTATCAAATATGGTAAATATGGTAAGAGTACATGGATGTGGATAAGGATTTCCACACAGTCATTACGATCTAATATTCAGTGCTAAGTAAATGGTTTAGATATACAGCTCTCAAGTTTTTAGTCTCAAGACCACTTTACACTATTGTAGATTTCCCAAAGTGCTTTTTATACTTTCTTACATAAAAATCCATTAGTCGACCTTCTCCTTGAATGGGTCTTTTATCCCTGCCTGTTAATGTAACATCATACATTGGTCACTTGGAAAATACTGGTGCAGTGAGTTAAGCAGATCTTTCAAATGTCGATATATTTCATTTGAAAATTTTTTTAAAAATTTTTATTGTGAATTATAACATGTACAAAAATAGCGATAAATTTCAAAGTACATTTTAACAAGTAGTTTTAGAACAAATTTCAAAGTATGTACCATACTTTGAATGGTACAGTTCCACCATTTCAGGTATTTCCTTCTATCTGCTCTAAGGCACTGGAAACTAAAAAGAAATATCAATATAATGATTCAGTAGTTATCTTCATTTGTTAAATCTTATCTTCTCTGATACAAATCCTCCTTCCCCTTTGATCCTTCTCCCAATCTTTAGGGATATTTGGGCAATGGTCATTCCAACTTCATGTTGAAAAGGGGTGTCAACTATTATGGGGTAGGAGGATGAACTGGTTGATGCTCCTGGAGAGACTGGTTAACTCTGGTTTCATGGCTCATCTGCTCTAGGAGCGAGCTGGAGGTTATATGTTTCTGAAAAATAAACTTAGTGGGTGAAAATTTCATAGAATCTCAGACCCCTGGGTATTTACAGGAATATTGTTTTTGGGGGCTTGGCATACCATGGTAATTAGCAATATCTAGCTGAAGCTTGCATAACAGTAACCTCCAGAATAGCCTCTCTTAGCCACTGATACCTTATTTTGTTACATTTATTTTCCCCCTTTTGGTCAGGTAGGCACTTTGACAATATTTTTAAAAATCACAATCATTAATATCACCACTGATCTCATTAGTAGAGACTTTAAGTATGGGGAAGCCAGCTGTCAAATTCATGGTAGTGGTTATGCATTTTTTTAAACTTCTAATTATTTCTTGATAGCTCCAAAATTATCACTGGCAATAGAAATTGTTCCTTGCTTCTCTCAAACCAACAGGTGCACTTTATTTTTTTTTAATGTCAATTACCCAAGTCTTAATAACCATAGTGTGTCTGCCTTTCATGTAAAAATAGTGTTTTGTGTGTGTGGGGGGGGGGGAAGGGTCAGCTGGAAACTCAAACTCAGATGTGCTTTTCCTGGAGACAACTATCATACTTCAGTATGCAGCTGATCTGCTTTGTGCAGACTTCCTTTTTTTTTTCACATCATATTAAAAAGAAGTATAGTTGAGGGTTGAGTTTTAATAAAATTAATAATTTTTACTGCTTTATCAAGAATATCCTTAAGTGACAACAGATTTTTTTTTTTAACTGTCGATGCAGTTAAAAATAAGTACAGTTTGGTGCCACTACCTCATTCAGGCTAAGACACAATCCCTTTTACCCACCACTGCTTTTGCGTCATTGGGGCAAATGCCAACACAGTGAAGTCAATATTTTATCATTGTTATGACAATTATTTTCACTTTGCAGACCCCCTGAAAGAGTCTCAAGAACCCTGAGAGTTTGAGAACCACTGGGTTTTGACAAGTACAGACGTCACGGTTCTCGTCCTCTTTAGTTATTAATGATTGAGGCTTATTTATTATAAGTTTGGTCACTGAAGCGCCAAAGAAGAGACATACCAAGGCATCGAACCCATTCAAAAGGGAAATCCTACCATACAGCTGAAAGGCTCAAGGTGGAAGAAAATATCTCTTAGGAGAAAGAAGGATTCAAAGGGCAAGCCTGGGCTCATCGTTGCCAGTGGTAACGATCCTCAGAGGGGAGAGGCTGCCATCGATTATTAATGTCTTTCGACCGCCAATGGGAGGAGCGAACCGGGTAATGGCTAGAGAAGGGAGGCCTCTCGGACTTCTGGTCGCCCAGTGTTTTCGGTTGCGAGGCGGCTCGCTCGTTCTGCGATCTATTGGGAGTGGCTTCCGAGCGCCCAGTGTTGCTATTGGGGAGGGAGGGAAGATGGCGGCGGTAGCGGCGGGCGGCCTGGTGGGGAAGGGGCGCGACATCAGTCTAGCGGCCCTGCAGCGCCACGACCCCTATATCAACCGCATCGTGGACGTGGCCAGCCAGGTGGCTCTGTACACTTTCGGCCATCGAGCCAACGAGTGGGTGCGTGCGGATGCGACGGGGCCATGCAGACCCGTGCTGGACGGGAACGGGGGCGGGGGGAGGGGGGTAGTCGTTGGACTTCAGAGTTGAGAAACCGGTGAGGGGGAGGAGACGCTGGCGCCCTGGATGGTCGTGGATCGGGGACCTGAGGCCAAGTTGTAGACGTTAGGCGCGGGCGGCTTGCGGCAAGGGGCGGCCGATCTGTGAAACCACCTAAAGTTGGCTAAAGAAGTTGAATATCTAAGATAGCCCACTTTGAGCGACCAGACAGATCGCGGACGGGACTCTCGGGTGGAATAAAGAAAGGTCCGGATGTCTTGAGGCCAGAAGACTAACTTACTCGGCAAAAATAAAGTAGAATTCCGTTACGGTAGAAGGGGCTAGAGAAGGCAGGGGACATGTAAGAATTCTGGTTCTGGAACATCAGTCTTAGACGGGACGAAGAAAATCAAACTATGGTAGGCAGCAGAATTCTGAAGTTGCAAATTTAGGGAATATACTAAGAGAAGAGCAAACATGGGGAATATAAAAGACGAAATGGAACTGGATCCAGCCCTTAGAAGGAGGCTGCCTTTCTTGGGACGGTTATCACACCACAGCCCACTAAGTCCAAGATGAGTTTGATATTTGAGTCCATTTGGGAGCCAAATTATTATAGTGCTCTCAAAGCAGAGCCCCAATAAATAATGGAATGAATTTAATTTCCTCACAAGTAGAATGGGGTGGGAGCATAAAACATTTGAGGAGTCCGTTGCAGGAATGGCTACATGTGATTTTGTAATCACTCACTTGAATAGAGAAATGTAATTAGTGAGCTTTGTCCCAAATAATACTCATCTGTCCTTTATATAGCCTGGCAGCCATTATTTCAAATAATTTACAGAACGATAGAAAGAGTTTAGTCTGGATGAATGGATATCAGGGGAATTTTTGATGGGATTATTTCCCAAGTCAGTAACAAACACCAAAATCTATGCAAGGAAAACATCCATTTTGAAGAAATCCAAAATTAAATATCCATATTCATTTATACAAACTATTTATTTCCACTAGGGATCTTCAGGAGCTTGTAATAAATTCACCTGAAAATCATTAACAGAAAAATGAAAACATAAAGAAGTCAGTCCTAAAATGGGAGAGGAAGCGAATAGCATTGCCTACATTTCTTAACTGAAGGTATTTACTGAAAAGGGGCGAAGAATTTGGCTCTGCATTCCTAGTAGCCAAACCAAAAAAGAAACATGGAAAATATTCGTTGTTCAATGATGGAAAATATACCAATTGATTAGGAAAGAGGTTATTTCTCCCTACCTTACAGAGGACTTTGTCACCAGGTTCTTTATATAAAGGGCACTGAGCAACAGAATGAACAGTCACCTACATAGCAGTTAAAAAATACAAAAATATTCTACATAGGCTAATTGGAAAATGCCATAATTCTGTAGAAGAGAACGGTCAGGTTAGTTCTGTAAACTGACTTGACACTAGGATTAGAGCCTAGGGAATCCTGAGAAATTGTTAATATTCCTTAAAGGAGAGCATTCTTCTTGAATAACAATTGTTTCCTTTAGGCTTTAGCAAGATCCATTGATAGATAACTGTTCAAATAGTTAAGAGTTTTATCAGATACCCAGTGAAGCCTATCAACTAAAGTCTCATCAAAGGCAAAAGTGTCACAGTACATTATTTTTAGGAGTTATGTTTTCCTGCTTCCTGGACTTGTTGCCTTCAGACAGCGCATAATTCATTTAGGAAAAGGTCATTCTGTCAAAGTACTGATCTTCAAGGCTGTGGTAGCCAGAAAAAAATCATAGAACAGTTTCTGAGGACAAACAAAAACTATCACCATTGTCTCTGTATGTCATCACCCTGGGTCTCTGGATGGAGCCTTTTGAACATAAACCTAACGCATGTATAAAGAACAATCTTGAAAATGAAAGAAAAGTATTTGCAGGAAGGCAGGTGGCATGTAAAGAAGGGGATTTCATAAACACTAAAAATAGATGAGGAATGGGCCTCACCCCTCAACCCTCTGGTGAGAATGCCAGCATGTCCTCTCACATGCGTTCCTAATAAACTTGGCTACCAGCTTACTCTGAAAATTAAAAAATAGATGAAGGATGACTTCAGGCATTCAGAGAAAGAGGAATTAGGAAAGAAGAGTGGACAGAGATGAGCTGCTATTAAGGAAGAAATAAGAAAAATTATGTTATGATTATAATAGGAATCTGAGAGCCTGACCTGCTCCCCCTTGCCAGGGAAAAAATGCCTATGTGTCAATTAAGAATAGGCCCCTGGTATAATTTTCACCTCAGTCCTTTGCCCCCTGCGGTACATCTGGCAGATGTTTTGGTTGTCAGAACTGTGGGAGAAGAATATTTCTTGTGTATAGAGGGTGAGGTCAGGGATGCTGCTAAACGTTCTATAATGCACAAGACAGCACCTCCCCCTGCCCCCCAACAAAGATTTACCAGGCCAAAATGTCAGTAGTGTGAGGTTGAGAAATCCCTGTGAAATGACTAGTGTCTTGTTGTTTCTAATGGTTATCTAACTTTTCTGTGTGTCAAACTTACTGTGTATCAAAATCATGATTTACCAAATCAAGATCTGGATATGTGGCCCAGACATTTAATATTTGTTAAAAGCTTCTTAGATGATTCAGATGCTAATTGCATAATTGAGAGATGCAGATTTAGAAGGATAAATTGAGGCCCACATTTTCATTATTTTATCTTAGAATAATCAATATAGGTTGCTTTGTAATTTCGCAAGTATCATATAGTGTGCTGGGTTCCAGTAATTTGCAAAATAACACTATTTTATATTCCATTTTTTAGTACTTGTTAGATTTTGTAAGAGTGTAATATTGTCATTAAATTGTATTTAAAAAATCAAACTAATATAGATAACATAGGTCTGTGAAACAATACTTTTTAACATAAAAGTAAAGAGAATCTAATAAAATGAGTATCCTAATGAAGATTTAATAAAATCGTGTTTTAACTCTACCCTATACCCCCAACTCTGAGGTTTGCCCAGAAAGAAAAAAAAAAAAACCTGGTTGTCCTTGAAATTGGAGAGGGAACAGGAAAATGTGAGTTTGGGCTGCTTCAACCGTAAGAGGACAAAAATTTATGTTTCCAAAGCCCTTTTATCCAGTGATCATATAGCACTTAAAATAATGTTTTTTCATCAAAAGCTGAATGGCATAAGCTGGTTATCTCTTCAGTGGAGAAACCTAGTTACAGAGTAATAAACTAGCACAGTATGACCTGACATACTGGACCCACTACAGGTCCAGTATTGTCAACCCTGAAACACAACCCTTCCTGTGAACAACTCATATTTGTGTCTAATACTAGATAAAAACCTAGTTTTAAGAATTGCTTGATATGAGTTTTGTATTTTCTGATTCTGTGTTTCTCCCAAAATTAAAATGTGGCATTAAAGATTTTTTTCTTTTAAAGAAAAGGGAATTTCTGTTACTACTTCATCAGAGATGAAAAGGAACAATTCAGAAACTATTAGCTCTGTGTGTGCTGGTACATATAAACATCCTGTTTGGTACAAGGACAGATCCTGGAGCAGAGAAAAATGTTTTGGCCTGGTGGCAGGCAAGCCTGACAATGCAAATCGGTACTTCAAAGTCCTGCTTCCATCACCTGTACTTGGCTTCAGTTTCTTAGTGTAATGAATGACATCAAATATTTAATTTTTGCAAATTTATTCTAAAAGGCTTTATGGACTAGTATATGCAATTCTTTAGTGTTTAAAATGCATCCAGGATATAGATCACTCAACAGGTAGGAATTATCCGTGTTTAGAAAAGAAATATGGGAAATAATGTTTCTGTTTATATTGTTTTAATTTTGACTTGGGATATTTTTCAAAGTGTAGTGTCAAATGGGCCACAATGAGAAATAAAGGTACTTTTCCAAAAAATAAAAATAAAAAACCAAAATATATGTATATTAAAAAGGTACTTTTCCCTGCACACTGGTTTGATTTGCAAAACGTTCACACTAAATCCAGTGTAAAGATGGACTCCCCTGACTTTCTATTCTATGCTTATGTGTTAGAGAAAAGACTGGCTGAAATTTAACTTGTTACAACTTATAAATTATTTATTTGTGGCTGCATATTCTATAATAATAAACATCTTGAGATTAAAAAATCTTATTATAAAAGTAGTGATGTTGGGCAGGCCACGGTGGCTCAACAGGTAAGAATGCTCTCCTGCTTTGCCCAAGGACCTGGGTTCGATTCCCGGTGCCTGCCCATGTTAAAAAAAAAAAAAAAAAGTAGTGATGTTTTTCATAGCCATTATTCTTAAGAAGTGATGTTTGGTGATAGTTCAGTATAATTTGGGCCATAGTGAATTTTATTTTCGTGACTGCTAACATAGTCCTGTGGGCAGAGAGTCTATCATGGAACTACAGCAATGGTTCTCAAACTAGCATGCATCAGTTATCAGAGGGCTTAATTAAGCACAGATTGCTTGGCCCCACCCCCAGAGTTTCTGATTCAGTAAGTTTTGGTAAGGACCCAAGAATTTGCATTTCCAACTGTGCCCAGGCTTTGCTGATGCTGCCTATTTGGAGACCACACTTTAAGAACCACTCAACTAAGGTGACCAAGAAAATTGCTGAAATTATTTGAGCATGTGAAAGGATGATGCTTTCAATTTTTTGTGCGCCTTTGAAAAACTATTAGTGTTACACCTTTTTACTTAAGAGGGTATTCTTCACCAAGATTACACAGTGCTAAAATTTTGAATTATAGGAATGGATATTAGTAATAAATATTGGGGATTAAATAGAATGTTGAAATTAAACCAGTAAATAGCAAAAGTACATTTAAATGTCTGTATTACAAAAGTCTTAATTAGTAGTTAATCACGCAAATGGATACTTATATGTAGATGTTTTTGTAGTAATCATTGTATTAAGGAACGTTATCATCAGGGTCTGAGTGGAGACCTTTGGAGAAATACAAAAGAGTCTAGCCAAATTAACTAACTCAACTATTATTTTAAACTTTACCACCTTCCCCAGATTTTATCAGGCAAATTTCTTGAGTCCTAATGCTGTAATACTTCTGTTGAGCTTTACTTCAAAGATCTTGGATTAGAACTTGACTCTAAATATCCCACACAAAGTAGGTGATTTATTTATCAAATTGAAAACCCTGTGGCATCGTTGCCCTCTTCCATCTGGCAGATCATCTGCTCTCCTAGGTGTCAGGATATGGAAGAGAAAAATGAACCCTGAAAATAAAGAGAAGAATAATGAGATGCAGACACCAATAGTTTCTGAAGGTTGCCATCTATCCAATTCAGAGGCAGGAGGAAAAGGCAGCACATTTTATTATACTCTGTTCTCTTTAATAAAATCTGGGGAGCACGTTTAGTTATTTTCTCATTGTTTCAGCCAGAGGTGTGTTGCTATCCCTGTATTCGGTAAAGAGAGATAATGATGGTTTATTTTGTAAGTGACAAAAGGAGATTGCCTGCTTCCTGCTGCTTAGTCAGCAGTGCCACAATTACGGCAGAGACCCTGCTCTTCTTAAGACTAACCCTTCAGGTTGCGTATATTTGGTTTATTGCGATTTTACTTCCTTGGAACTTGACATAATTCCTATTTGTTCTATAAATAGTTTATGTTGTCTGTTATAATCTTTACTATTAATGAAGAGAACATACATATTTTGCCTTGTATTTTGTTTTTGTTTTTTAGGAGAAGACTGATGTGGAAGGAACCCTCTTTGTTTATACAAGGTAAGAGCATTTCATGTTTATAAAGAAACTTGCAATCTTTGAAGTAATGTTTTAGCTCAATTCTGTCACTGAGCACCATTTTATTTCAAGGAGAAGATTGGAGCTGAATCTTAGATTGAAATTATTAGTTGACATTAGGAAGGGAATATTGAATGATGTCAATTATATTCTGGTGAATAGTCTGATGGATATGACTTTCAGGTCATTTAAATTTAAACCTCAGTGTAATTGAACCTAAATCTATGTGTTCTGTTTAAAATAGTGTTTAATATTTTTTCTTTGATAATTCAAAGGTGAATGGTAGGCACTTGTTGAAGAGTGCATTGAAAACTATTGCTTTTTTATTTCTTTGCTTTGTATATATGTTATACAATAAAAAAGTTAAAAAAAAGTTACAGGAGATGCTGGGAATTATCAAATTTTGTTTGAGTTAATATATGATATCTTTTAAATAAACTGATATTCTGTCCCTTTAAGACATTAAAGATATGCATTTTAGATGCAGTCCCTCCCTGGCTTCCTTAATCTTAGTTGGAGGAAAAGATGATGAAGAAAGACAGGAGATTAAAAAGAAAAAGAAAACATGTATTGTACCTACATGCATATAGAGAGAATAGTTTCAAACATTGTGATGACTTCAACTTTCCTTCAATTGATCAGTGAGGTCTGCTTTGCCACTTCATTCCAAAAAACACCATGACTCATGGGTCTATGATATGGATGATATCAGACATACCACCTGATTTGATCAAAATTGTGATTGTTTAGGCCTAGCCATTCTCAAGTCAAAAATAAGTAATCAAACCTTGATAAATTTTGTGTAAAGGACTTTGCAATTTACAATTAAGTCCCACATTAAAATAGGAAAAAATAAATAAAGGGGTGAATGGTATGAAGATCTTAAATATAATTCATTGGCAAGGAGCTAAAAGTACACTATTAAGAATATTAGGTTATTTAATCAATATTTGGAAGAGTGTTTTCTTGGGCACCCTGTTCCCCACCCCCATGGTACTTTAAAGAAGCATGATCCAAAGTTGATGTTTTGAGTCTTCCATGGTCTAGTTAATAAAATATGTTTCAGAATAGATTTAATAAATTCATATTTTTAATAGTTTCATTTTATCAGATATTATTAATATCACACATACACACAGAGACATGTTAATATATGTGTCTCAATAGCTAAACTTTTTATTCACATAAACATATATAAAAAATGTCAAAGCTAAAGTTCATCACCATCAATGGGAATGCAAAGATGAAATATAAAGGTCTAGTGCATAACCTTCATTGGGGAGACAAGAAACACACACATTATTTTCCTTTCACAGACATACGTGTATATCACAATACAAAGTAGACTATTCTAAATGCCAGTTGTTGTAAGCAATGAGTAGGCTGCTATGATTGTTGAAAGCTTTATAGAAAGGATGGATCTTGGTCGGGCCTCGGGAATAAGATAGAATTTAACTTGCATAGAGGAAGGGAAGGACAGCCTCCGTAACTAGAAGAGTGACATAGCAGAGGCATAGAGCCTAGTGTGTTAAAGGGACTATAAGGACAATGACTGTTCCAGAAGGGTTATATTGGTTAGTAGTTGGCAATACGGATAAAGAAATTTTGCTAGTTTGGAATGGAAGACAAAGGAATTTTAACTTTATTTTCTTAGAAGTAGGGAATCATTGAAGGTTTATGAGCTGGAGAGTGATAGAGTTATGACAAAATGTATGAAGAAAGACAGTGTATTGGCATTATGAGGGTGCATTGTTTGGAAGAAACCAGAATTAGGGAGGACATTGAGAAGATTATTCTAAAAGAGTAGAGATAAGCTGATGAGAATATGGACTAGAATGATAGAAGCAGAAATGCAAAGAAACAGACTTACTGAAAGACTGGGTGGAGAAAAGGAATGGTGAAATTAAAAAATAACTTAAGATTTTGAATGTGGAAAACTGGGGAGATGCCAAAATCATGAGAAAAATAGAAAGACAGGAGATCAAGAATCTGTTTTATGGTTAAGTGTTAATATTATTTGAAGTGATGACTTGGCGGCAGTGGCAGAGTCTTGCCATTCCAGTCCTGGTCAGGGCTGGAGATAAGAATTTGAAGTCCTCTGCATTCATTTGATAGTTGAAGCTTTGAGAGAAAAAGTGTTCTCTGAAGGAGAGTATAAAAGAGGAAGCTGATAAGGGCTAGGGGTTGGGTTTGGGGGCCAGCAAAGATATAAGGGAAGAGTCAGCCATAGAGATAAGAGCAGAACTGGAACGTACACAGAGGCCAGTTGCAGGTGCATTGCAAGAACCCTGGAGGTACCCGTGTGTAGAAGGCAGGGCAGGCCAGCAGTGATAATGCCGGTCTGTTCAGGTGAAGGCAACAGTGGGGTGGAAAGAAAGGAAGGGAAGGGCAAAGCCGTGGGAGTAGGTGACAAGGAGTCCAGTTTATTCACAAACATGTCAGGAAAGCAGTGGGACTGCCCAAGCGTGATTGAACATATTAGTGTATATTATGTTCCCAAACATCCCAAATGCACTAGTGCATCCCACCAACTGAGTTTATTCAATATAGACTACTGAGAATTTTTGAAGTGTAAAAATTAAATCAAATGATTGATCTTTACTATGTTCTAAGCACATAATATACATTCCCATTCATTTCTTGCAGCAATAAGTGTTTTTCCTTAGAAAAGCAAAAGAAAAGATGTATTAATGTGCATTGATTTATTTTAGGGATTTTTAGTGGTTTTTGTTTGTTTGTTTTTTGGAGCATGGAAGAGTCACGACGCATACAAATATTTTCTCTTTTTTTTACCCCCAAATAGATGTTGTTTTTATTTTCAAATACTTCTAAGTGTACTCCACTCCCCTAATGGGGCTGTCAGATAAACACACCATTAAACTGAGAAACAGGTCTTCCCTCTCTTTTAATCTTTTCCCCTAAGCTAACTCGTCAAGAATAGATCCCCAACCTCTACGTCAAAATAATCCTCAGCAGATTCTAATATATTGGGGCCCTTCCTCAGTAGAGAATGGTAGAAAACACATAAAAATCAAAAGGGAGTTTTGGTTACAGAAGCTCGCCAGTAACATAATTTGACCACTTTTCTAGAAGTTCTTTTAGAGTAATTGACACCTTTATTCCCTCGCCCTATTTTATAATTATGAGATGGTATAATGCCCACACTATTAAAGAGATGAGATCCTGTTGTGATAATGAAATACTTGAAGAATCAAATTCTGATTCTTGTATAAAGATACCTAAATCCTTTAAAAAAAAATTTCCATACTTTTGTTCTTCCCATTTTCCTTCCTGTCATAGAGAGTTCATAGAGACACCCACTGGAGGTTTCTGAACTTGATACTTGCAGAGGATCCTGTCTATAAGAGATTTTCAGAAGTAAATTTTCATCCTTCTCCTAAATTTAGGTTGAAATTATTATCATGATTATTTCTGGTATTGATTATATGCCTACCATCACTTTACCTCATTGTAAAATAAGCTAGGCAAGGATTGCCTTCTATCAATTTTTAAATTAGAGGTTTCAAAAGAAAATCCTGTAAGTGGTAGTCTGGTAGTAATTTAAAAAGCTGTATTTTGCTTCTTTGTCAGCATTGAATTGTTAGAAGTGAAATATGATTAAGATATAAGCATCTTTTCTTCCTGTTGCTAAACACAGTATTTCCATGAGTTTGTTAGCCCTGGTGCCCTGGTTTAAATAAGTGAATTCTGCCTGTTTCAGTTTCAGTGTGTAAGTATGTGGTGTTTCACTTGTCATCAGAAATGGCACAACCAGATTACTATATGGCTGTCACCCAAGGGTAGACATATGCACATGTTGTTGTTAGAGTTTATACTCTGTAAAATTTGGGTTCTTTCTGCCTGATAGAGAGTAGACACTCCAAGTTTATTGAATGAAATGAAAACTGAAAGATTACTGAGTATCACATTTTCATGGGGAAAACCTATACTAGTTTATCCACGAAGCTATTTGCTTTAGAGTGAAGAAAATAGAAAATCTGGTCTTTGGACTAAGTTATATAAACTTTTAATTATACTATATCTCCTACCAAGTTCGTTGACCAGAGTTGCTTCAATTTCTCTAAGAATGTTAACAGCTCTCAGTTTCAGACTAACACATTTTCTCTGAAATTCTTCTTCTTATAATTGTGATGTGCACTCTTTATTAACTACCAAGATTCTTTAAAATAGCTGTGAGTAATTTTTTAAAAAGTAATTACTATCTCTGCCTTAAAGGAATTTATAACCTAGGTAGGGAAACTGTATATATATATATATATATACTTACATATGTGTGTGTGTGTATATATATATACATCTATATGTATACATATAGCTAGCTATACATAGATGCACAGGCACACAGACACCTATACATACACACAAATAGTTAAGTAAGGAGGTGTTGATTTTACCAAAGACGTAGTAATAACAGTCATGTTGTGTAACATGAATTGGTAGGTAAATGCCGATAAGTAAAGAAATGTATATATATATATATATATATGCAAAATAGTTGAGAGACACATCAGAACATAGTTATACTAAATGAGTATACTGAGCGACTTGTCTTTTGATGTCCCCCCAACCCTGGTGATTTTTAGGTCTGCTTCTCCAAAGCATGGATTCACCATTATGAATAGGCTGAGCATGGAAAATAGGACAGAACCCATTACTAAAGACCTGGATTTCCAACTCCAGGACCCTTTCCTTCTCTACAGAAATGCCAGATGTGAGTCTTTCTTAATAAGCATTGGGTAGTTTTATTTCTGAGGTTTGACCAAGTATTTACCATTGTATAGTGTATGCCTTTGTATTTGTGTTTAGTATCAGTGACTCTGTGACATTGTCAGTGACATTGCTGTGCTTGGCCTCATTAAGGGAATAGTTTCTTGCTTGGAAAAGTTTAAATGAAAGCAGTGTGAATGTGATAATGTAAGTATATATGCCCTGTCTCCCGCAGCCATGTCACTCTGTGGTATGAACCCATCAGAGATATTAAGCCTGAGAAGGGCTGAGTGAAGTGAATTCTTGGTTAGGAGACTGCAGAGCGACACACAGGTAGCGCCATAGAAAACACAATTGTGTGCTTCAGTTGATGGCACTTGTTCCTTGTTCTGACTGAGCATCATGACACAATGTTTGAGGGAGAGGACCTGCATTTTAGAAGTACCATCTCTTGAATACCAATTATGAATGAAATGAAGAAACAAAGACAAAAGAGTTTTGGTCATTAAGAATTTCATGATGCTTCATAATAATTGAAGTTATGATAGGTAACTAAATGGTCCTTGTCAGTTTGAAATGAGATAGCAGTCTCCTATCCAATATTCTCTCTCCATTTTACTCTTGTATTTTATCTGACTATTGGGCAGCTCAGAGAAAAATTGATGAAAAATATATGAACTTCAGGAGCATCTCAAAAAACAAGACCATACTAATAAATATATATACATGTATGTGCACGCACATGCACTTGTGCTTTGTGGATAGCTTTCTAAAAGACCTTGCAGGTAAGAAATGTTTTCTATGTATTTTCCACCCTACTCTTTGAGCTCAAGACATAAGAGTTTGCCTACTGCATACTATTCAGTATAATTTTAATAAATGCAATAGAAGTAATATTTAACACTTTAACCCCAGTTATTTGTTTTAAAGTAAATATGGCATTTTAATACTATGTATTTATCTGCAATTATATTTACATGTAATTAAGTTGTCATGATAGGTGGTTGTCCTATTATTTAGAGAATACAGTTAACTTCTTATGAAAGAAAAAAAATTAAGGCTATTAAAACTGTAAATGATTTACTAATGGTAGGTCCCATGAAATGAGAAACTTTTCAGTGTACAGAAATAGTCTGTATTGTAGTCCTGATCCTTTGCTGGAAGGTATACTTTATCTTCTATAGTTTATAGTTACTTGCATTGTTTATGTGCTTATAGCTATGTTGTTTTGTTTTCTGTATTTGAGATGCTTAGATTCTTTGTCAAATTAATATATAATTCAAATCTTAATAAACAAAATAACCACAAAAGTAAATAAATATAAAATAAATATTAGGGACCTCTAATAATAATTTTTAGTTGCTCTTATTTCAGATAAACTCTTGGTCTGATCATTATAGATAATGTTTTATTTTAGATTCTTAACCATGTTACAATCACATACTGCACCAAAAATAAAACAATACAAACTGTTCTTAATGTGGTTAACTTAAAAAGTAACTTTTCTAAGTCCCACAGGGTTTATCTCATATGAAATACTGTTTGGATCTAATAAGCATATATTTAGCCTCACCTTGTTCTAGGCTGCACTCTGGGCAGCCACTCGCCACCAGTGGCTATTGAGCAGTTGAAATGTGGCTAGTCTGATTTGAGCTGTACTGGGTCATATACACACCAAATTTCAAAGACTTGATATGAAAAAAAGCATAAAAATAGCTCTTTAATAATTTGAAATTGATTTTGTTGAAATGATACTGTTTTGTTAAATAAAATAGATTTTAAAATGAATTTCACCTATTCTTTTTACATTTTTAATAAATAATTACATATGTGGGGCATATTTTCGGTTCACATATTTCTATTGAATAGCACTGTGGTAGATGTTTTCATTTATTTCACCATATTTAATAATCACAACTTTGTAGGGTAGATATTATCACTGCCATTTTGTAGATGAGAAAATTGAGGCTTAATGGAGCAACAAAACTGTATACAAACCCATACATTCTGATTTTATTTCCATTGCTTTTCCCATACCACCTGTGCTGCTCTTTCTACTATTAAACGTGAATGCAAATTGAAGACAGCTTTTGGGATGCATATTAAAATGTTTCTAATGAATTTCCATAAGAAAGAAGTGAAATCAGTTGAAGAACAAAGAATAGAAGGAAATGGATCTATTTTCTTTTCTGGGTTCATTTTTCCCCCCTCTCTTTTCCTCAATACCTGATACTGGTTGCCTTGCAGCCACAGTCATTTCGTTTTACTTCAATTTATTTATAAAAGCTTTTTAAATCCCTGCATCAAATGTGTGCAGAGGGTTTTCTACATGTGCTTACAGAGTCTCCCACCCCTCTCCTGTGTTTTTAATTGATCACCATATATGGGGCACATATTCTTTGGTAATATATAGATTTATTCTTCATCCTCTGGCAAGGAACCTAGCTTACTTAAGACTGATTTTTTAAGGGCACTGTGTTCCCTCAAGATCTCTATTGTCAAGAATTTCTCCATATGGTCTTGGCCTGTATGTGTCCTGGGGGCCATATTTGGGCATTTTAAGTAGACAGAGATGAAGTTGATAACAGGCTTGTGGCAAGTTCTCTTAAGGACATTTTTTGCATTCATTAGGTGAAAGAAATTCAGTGTCCAAGAGAAGACTATTCCTGTCTTGAATTAGATGAATATACAAGAGCAAAATAAGGAAGTGAGATCCCAGACTGCTTTCATCTAATCAGAAAAAAAAAATTTGATAAATAAGTAATGTTGAATTTTGATCAACTACAAAATATAGTATTTTATTAGCGTAAATAATTTATAGTCATTAAACCTTTGTTGTTATGGGATTTGACCTGTTTAGGCTTTAAAAGTGCATAAGATAGCTGTTAAAGCTAAGACAAAAAGTACAGTCATTCATTTATTCAACAAACATTCACTAAACATATATTGTCTGCCAGGCATTATGCTAAGGCTTAATATGGCTAATCTCTTTTAATTTTCATAACTTTTTGTTGGAAATGCTATTCTTATTTTATAAATGAGGAAGCTAAGGTTAAGTAATTTATTGTGGTTCATGATTGTTGTGAGATGGAAAGAGCATTTGAATTGACAAAGCCTGACTTCAAAATCCAGGCCCAAACCAATGGAAGTGCTAATAAAAATGAATAATACAATTTAAGCAAACTTTGTCTCTTAAGAAATAGCTTAATCTTTTTAGCGGTCACTCCAAAGTTTAAAAAGGAAGCTTCTTTTTAAAGTTGAGAACTATTGTACCACAATTATTAAAGAGTAGAAGATCAAATAAAAAATAAATCAATGAAAAGCTTAATTTGACCACATCCTTTATATTATTTCCCAATGGGAACCATTTAGTGTGTTTTCCGTTTCACCCTCAGTAAGATTTTTGTATATGGTGATGTATTTTTGAGATACATATTTCTAAATATACCAAAACACTTAAGTTGCAGATAGCAATGACAGGCAGATTTTAAAGTTAGGTAACATGTAGGATATATTTTTGTCAACGGTTACAGGATTAGAATGAAACTTTTTTGAGGTGCTTCGTTTCTTTGCAGACCTTGCCTACAGTTTAGATCAAATCAGAAAAGATGAAATGAATATATTTAGGATCAAAAGCTATGTTTTAAAAAAAAACAACTCATAATTGTGTGGTTTCATATTCAAAAATAAATACAATTAAAATCCTTTTTTGACATTTGTAGAAACTGGGAAAGACTGATATAAATAATGGAAAATAGTACACTGAGTGAAAATGATAATTATAGACAGTCCCCATCTTTCAAAAAGGCTTGTTCTAAAATGATAATCTTCTGCCATGATGGCCAGCAGAGGTTGCCCTGTCAGCCTGGGTCCTAGATATTGTGCAAAGGCAAAGGAGATCCATGATGGACAAAGAAAGAAACCTTTGTCGTTGTAAACCGTTGAGATTTTGGGGGCCATTTGTTATTCTACCATAACTTGGCCTATTCTGACTGATCACAGGCAGTCCAAGAAAAAGGGGATCCATACACAGAATGGAGATAAAGGAAGTCTAAGAACTTTGGTAAAAGGGAATCCCATAATGACCCCTGTGCAGCTGGTTTAGAGATTAGTCAGTCTACATTAAAGCAGAAGGATGAAGGGCTTCAGGAAAAGTGTCCAAGAAAAAAATTTACAAACAATAGTTTGAATCTGTAGGGACATTTACAGTTTCTTTTTTAGAGAGTTTGGTGATGATACAGTTATTGGAACATTGAAAACTGAGAGGATTAAAAAAATGCAAAAAAGGCAATTCTTGATTCCCAGAGAAACAAAATATTGTACAAGAAAGCAAACATAGGGCGGCTGCCGTGGCTCAGCAGGCAGAGCTCCGACCTGCCGTGCTGGAGGTCTGGAGTTCGATCCCTGGTGCCTCCTGCCCATATGCAAATTTAAAAAAAAAAAAAAGAAAGCAAACATAATTATAGTACACTGTGTGCCCCTGCAGATAATATTTGCATAGTTCATTTATAAACTTAATGGTGTTATAATATGAAAGTGAATATAGCATGCTATTATAATGATACTGGATTGAGGGGGAAAGTATATATGTGTATTTTAAGAACTAAATTTTCTTCAATAGATTTTTAAAAATCAAGAGATAGGGTAAACATGATAGAAAATGAGATCTAAATGCCAAAAGTAAAGTTGGATGAGTAATAAATTTAAATTTAGATCAGAAATAACTGCAATGGATGTAATTAAAGTTACTTCTGGAAGGCAGTAATCAGGAATGTGAACGTTAGAGAAGAGCTTCGTTAGTTGTTGTTTTAAGCCTTACAGCATTATTCAACATTTAAGATTAAATACATTTATACTTTGGTAAATTAAAATTAGAAAATAATTAGATATCAGAGTATATCTTCTCATAAAAGCAATATTTTAGTTGGTGGTTAGGTTTTTAAATCAATCACAAAAAACCTTTTTAGCCTATCATGTACTTACCTGAAGCATAACATACTCACATTATAATGATGTGTATATGAAATATAGTACTAACATTTATAGCATTATTTCTGTAGGAAAATGCATTCAAGAGTAAAATCTGTGCAGGCCCAAGAGTATAACTTCCATAGCAGCTGAACAGAGCACTTCTAGTCCCCATTTGTATTGGCAGATCATTTGTAGCGTTAGGAATTCCTCTAAGTTGTATTTTAGTGTATATGGTAATAGTAAAGTAAAGTTTGAAGCCTTTTCCAAACTCACCTGCTAAGTCTCAGCTCTATAGTGGCTTTGCGACTCTCCTTCTCCTTTCCATTCCCACATCCATTCCAATTCAGGCTTTTATTGCTCTTATTTTAGCTATTTCATGACCCCTCATAACAAAAAGAACACTAGCCAAAATAGAGTAAATTCACTTTAAAATATCTTTCCTACTTATTACAAGTAAAAGGTTTGGACAGAAAGCAAAAATAGCAACTACCTGAGGACTCTGAAAGTAAACAATAACTTGTATGTTGTGAAAGAAGTCGAAGCTTGAAGAACTGGTATAGCAGTGAGTTTCCTAGTTTTATTCCTTCCTCCTTTATCTTGTGGCTTTGACCCAACAATGCACCAACTCACAAAACTCGTGGACAAAGGTAACAAAACTCAGAGAAAGGGTGTACAGGTGGTTCAGTAGTAGAATGCTTGCCTTCCATGTGGGAGATCCAGGTTCAATTCCTGAACTATGTACCCCACCCCACCCCTACCCCCCCAAACAAACAAAACTCTGAGAGAAACCTCTCTTTCTTATCCTGGGAACTAGAGAAAGGGAACCCTGTCAGCTAGAAAGTATGAGAAGAATCCCTTTTCTTTTCCTGTTTTTACCCCCTCTTTTTTTTCCCAAGCCTGCCCAGAGGCCAGTTCCAATGCAAAGCTGAACTGACATTGTGGGGTGATGACGATGACTTAAGCATCTAAGACCCCAAAAAAGAGCCTGTCTTTTTGCCAGAGAAGGAGGGAAAAGGGCCCCTGTGGTCTCTTTCTCTTGCTTCTCTGCCCTGAGGTGCCTAAGCTACACAGACTGCCTGATAGTGTGAGAGGTTAAAGTCTGAAAGAAACCCTGCCTCTCAAGCTAGAGGACTGGGAAAAGTGGTCCTGGGGAGCTGGAGAATGGGGGAGATTCTAAAGCGAATAGAGCTGGATAAGGAGATACCTTAATTCTGTGTTTGAACTGATGTGAATCTTGAACTCACCTTTGAGTTGCATATTCATGGAACAGAGCCAAAGTCTATAGCAAAGGCTTTGAGAACTAATTTACAGCACAAACCACCATCCAAGATCCCTACTCGTAAGTGGTGTATGTGTGGGGCAGACCCATAAACCAAGGCAAAGGCTGACATCAGCACCCCCATCCACAGAAAGTAAAACAGAGTTTCCTGTTTCAAACTAACAGAATGAATTTCCTCAAACAAACAAACAAAAATGAACATTTTATAGATGGTGTTATAAAGATCTTGAGTCTCATAACATAACCAAAATGTTCTGGATACAATCCAAAATTACTCATACCAAGAACCAGGAAAATCTGACCAACTCTCAAGGGAAAACACAGTCAACAGATGGCTACCCTGAGATACTCTCAATGTTAGAACAATAAGACAATGACTTTAAAACAGTTATTATTATCATGCCTCATGAGGTAAAAGTGAATGCTACTGAAATGAACGGAAAGATAGAAATTCTCAGCAGAGGAATAGGTGCAGAAAGAACCAAATGGCAAATTTGAGCAATCCAGCATTTCACTGGATGGGCTCAATAGCACACCAGAGACAACAGAAGAAAGAAGGGTCAGTGAACTCAAAAATAGATCAATAGAAATTACCCAATCCAAACAACATAGAGGAAAAATTATTTTTAAAAAATGAACAAGGCCTCAGAAACCTGTGGGACAATGTCAGAAGATCTAAAACTTGTGTCATTGGAGCCCCAGAAGAAAGAAATAAAGTGGTATAAAAAAATTTGAAGAAATAAAGGCTGAAAACTTTCCAAATTTGGTGAAAAACACAAATGTATGGATACAAGACATTTAGTGAACCCCAAACAGGATAAACAAATAAAACTTTTTCATAAATACTGTAATCAAGCTCCTGAAAAACAGATATAGAAAAAAGAAATCTTGAAAGCAATGAGAGAAGAATGATGCATTATATACAAGGCGATAATTCTTTGAATCATCTTAGATTTTTCGCTGGAAACTATGGAGGCTAGAAGACAGTGGCACAGCATTATAAAGCACTAAAATAAAAGAATTGTCAATCTAGAATTCTATATCCAGTGAAAATATCCCTAAGGAATGAAGGTAAAGTTGGTCTTTAGATAAAGGAAAATTAAAAGAATTATTTGCCTGCACACCTATTCTAAAATAAATACCAAAAGAAGGGAAATGATTTCAAAAGAAAACTTGGAACTTCAGAACTGAAGTAAGCACAGCAGAATAGTAAATATATGGGTAAAAATAATGGGCTTTTTTTTTCTCCTCTCAGGTTCTAAAAATATATATGAGTATTGAAAGGAAAAGTTTGAGCAAGTTCAGGAGGATTGTTTAATATATGCAGGTGTGGTACATGTGACAACTATTACATAAAGAAGAGGGGCAGGATAAAGGGAACTATACAGTTTTTACGTTTTACTTGAAGTGGTAGTAAAAAAAAAAAAAAAACGGTGTGAAAAGTTAGTTATTGTGGTAGTTAGGTTCAGGTGTCAAATTGGCCAGGTGAAGGTGCCTAGTTCTATTGCTGTGGACACGAGCCAATGGCATGTGAAACTCATCTGTCACTGATTGCATCTGCAGTTGGCTAGGAGGTGTGCCTGCTGCAATAAATGATGTTTGATTTAATTGGCTGGATGCTTAAATAAGATTGCTCAATGTAGCACAGCCCAAGCAGTTCAGCATACCTCGTTTAGCACTCGCAGCTCAGCCCAGGCCTTTGGAGATGCAGAAAGGAATCACCCTGGGGAAAGTTGTTGGAACTCAGAGTCCTGGAGAGAAGGCCCACAGAGATCACCTTATGCCTTCCCATGTAAGAAACAACCTCTGTTGAAAGTTAGCTGCCTTTCCTCTGAAGAACTATACGTTTTTAACTAAATAAATCCCGTTTTATTAAAAGCCAATCCATCTCTGGTGTGTTGCATTCTGGCAGCTTTAGCAGACTAAAACAGTTATGTTTAGTGTAATTCCTTGAGCAACCACTGAAAAAAAAACATCATAACCACTGAAAAAAAATGACATACATTAAAGTAGAATACAAAAAAATTCAAATAATTCAAAAGAAGGCAGGAAAAGGGGTAGCAACAGAATGGAAAATAGAGGAGACAAACCAGAAAAAAAAATTGTAGATCTCAATCCAGCCATATCAGAAATCGTCAGGTTGGATAAAAAAAGCAAGACCCCAACTATGTGCTATCTACAAGAAATTCACTTTAAATATAATGAGATAGGTTAAAGGTAAAGAAAATTGAAAAAGATAGGCCTTGCAAACACTAATTAAAAGAAAGCTAGAGTGGCTATATCATTATCAGACTAAGTAGACTTCAGAATAAAGAAAATTACCAGGGATCAAGAGCTATATTACCTAATGAGGTCAATTCACCAAACAACAACAACACATAACAATCATAAATTTGCATTCACTTAACAACAGAACTTCAAAATATATGAAGCAAAAACTTATGGAACTGAAAGGAGGGAGAAACAAATTTACAGTTACACTTGGAGATTTTAGTACTCTGCTTTCCATAATCAATAGAAGTATAAAACAGCAGGAGTACAGAAGTCCCAAGCAACAATATCAACCAACATGATATAATTGCCATTTATATACCATTCTACCCAACAACAACAGAAGGCACATGCTTCTCAAGTGCACGTGGAACAGTCACCAAGATAGAATTGTGGGCCCTAAAGCAAACCTTAAAACTTGTAAAGGAATCAAAATCACATGTTCTTTGACCACAAAGGAATTAAACTAGAAATCCATTGCAGATATCTGGAACATCCCCAAATATTTGGAAATTAAACAGCAGACCTCTAAATAACCCATGTATCAAAGAAGAAAGGAAATTAGAAAATATTTGAACTGAATGAAAATGAAAATACAACATACCACAATTTGATGTGGCTAAAGTTGGATTTAGAGGGAAATTTATAGTGTCAAATACAAATACTTGTATTAGAAAAGAAGAAAAGTCTCAAATCAATAATTCAAGCTTCCACCCTAAGAAACTAGAGAGATAAGGGCAAATTAAGCACAAAGCAAAGAACATGAACTAGTTCCATCCCTTTATCCCATTTTATCAACAGCCCTTTCCACCATGGAAAAGTTAGAATGGGCATAGCCCAAATATCCCTAAAGATTGTGAGAAAGATCAAAGGAGACAGTGGAGCTATAACAGAGAAGATAGGATTTAATGAATATGATTGTTAAATCACTAAATTGGTATTTCTTTTAGACTCCAGTGTCTTGGAATAGCTAGAAGCAAAAACCTAAAATTGTGGCATTGTAACCCATACCAAACTCTGAAATCTGTTCTACAACTAATTGTTGTGGTATGTATTCAGATGTATTGCTTTTTTGTATATATGTTATTTTTCACAAAAAACACAAAGCAAAAAGAAATAAAACAATAATAGAGAAAAAAAGATTATACATACCATACCCCTTACCCCTTGCTTTCATTTATCACTAGCATTTCAAACTAAATTTATTTTTTCATTTGTTCCCCCTATTATTTATTTATTTATTTATTTTTTATTTCTTTCTCTAAATCGATGCAAATGTTCTAAGAAATGATGAATATGCAACTATGTGATAATATTAAGAATTACTGATTGTATATGTAGAATGGAATGATATATTGTGCTGGTTTGAAAGGAAGTATGCCCCCTAAGAAAAGCCATGTTTTAATGTAAGTCCCATTTCATAAAGGTAGAATAATCTATTCAATGCTGTGTGTTTGAAACTGTAATGAGATCATCTCCCTGGATGATGTGATTTAGTTAAGAAGGGTTGTTAAACTGGATTAGGGGATGATATGTCTCCACCCATTTGAGTGGGTCTTGATTAGTTTCTGAAGTCCTATAAAAGAGGAAACATTTTGGAGAAAGAGATTCAGAGAGAGAGAGAACAGAATGACGTAGCCACGAGAAGCAGAGTCCACCAGCCAGCGACCTTTGGAGATGAAGAAGGAAAATGCCTCCCGGGGAGCTTCACGAAA
>PVIY010023891.1:0-38776 GCA_004026745.1 Myrmecophaga tridactyla | reverse complement strand
GGGGTAAGGGGTATGGTATGTATAATCTTTTTTTCTCTATTATTGTTTTATTTCTTTTTCTGATGTCTTTTTATTTCTTTCTCTAAATCGATGCAAATGTTCTAAAAAATGATGAATATGCAACTATATGATAATATTAAGAATTACTGATTGTATATGTAGAATGGAATGATATATTAATGTTCTTTTGTTAAGTTTTCTAATTAATAAAAAGTTTAAAAAAAAAAAAAGTGGGAACCAATTTCTGACCCTAGGCTAATTGTCACTTCTCCAGGAAGGGGTAGGAGATTAAAGAAATGCATGCCAGAAACCACACAACCAAGCTAGTCTCAGGAAAACCTGAGTCCTCCTAGTAGAAAGGAGAAGGAACTTTTCTGGGGAACTGACATTTGCCCTAACACATGTTTAAAGTGAGTAAACCCATTTTTCCATGCATAGTGTTGTAACTCCATAGAAAGGTGATTTGGTTATTGGGTGATAAAACTCTCCACCTCCATGGAAACAACCTATCAAAAGATCCCATCCACAATTGGGTGGGTCACGTGTCCATGGAAACAACCTTTCGAAAGATCCCACCCAAAATAAATTCTGTTCACACAAGATTGGATTAAAAGTGCATGTCTTTGCTGCTGTACACAATGATTTCAAACCACAGCAAGAAAGTAACAGAGTCATCTCATCAGAGTGATAGAAAGTGTCACTTCTTTCTCAGCAGAACTTGATTTCCTTTTGATTAAGCAATGAATGTCTACTCCACCAGACACTCCTCGAGGCGTCAGCAATTCATCCATGAAGAAGGAAATATCTTTCCTTTTAAGGTACTTACATGCTAATTTATTTGTTGAATAAATAGCTGATGTTCTGGTGAGAGCTATGAAGAAGACTTGAGCCAGATGAAGCATCAAAGTATGGCAACCAAGGATTTCATTGCTTCCAAACAGAACTTTAGAGCATGTGCTTTTCAAGGCTGTACCACCATCAGAATGGATCCTGATGCCACAGATTATGGAAGATGATGAGTGGGACTAGAACGATTGAAGGAAAAAAGCTTCCAGAGAAGGCTTAGATGTACCAGAACAAACAGCATGAACTGCAAATGCCAGGAATTTTCATGGAGGCTGGCTCCACACACAGGGATGCCCACTTCTTTAGGTGGCTGGCTACCTCTTCACTCCTAGGACAGAGACTACTCCATGGTATTTTCCTGTGGACCCCGAACTGTGTTGACACTCATATCTCCATCAGCAATACATTCTCCAGTCAAAGATGCTTATTTCTTCTCATTCTTGCCCAGATTCCTTAAGAAATCTCTTCACATAGATAATACCACCATTTAATGTGAATAGTGGAAGCCTAGATTCTTTGATAGCTGGGGAAGGTGGATCTGAATAGCAATAGCTGGGATGGTGGAAGACTACTTCCCTTCTGCTACAAAAGTGGTTGTCTCTGAGACATAGTCAACCTGTGAGTCTATATTAATCTTCGCTTTGTCCTTCCTTGAACAATGTTAGCTATTGGTAGGCTATTGCCAATAAAGGGTGCATGAGGCTAGTGATGTGTTGATTCACAGTCTCAGTGTGACAGTTAATGGCCAACTTGTATTTAGGACTGCAGGAGTTTGGGACACATTTTCATAGCAATATTAGGACTCTTGGTATGTGAGCCATTCACAACCGGATTTGCCCACAAAGTAGATCTTAGGACATTTAACGTGATGTGAGCCTGGTGATTATTTCTGAATTATAAATATGTCCAGAATAATCTGTCACTATAGTAAAGAAGTGTTTATTACTTATTGAACTAAGGGAGAGAAACACCTCAGTAGAACCTTCATAGTATCTAAGAATGGAGAGTACAGGCTTTGTTATTTATAAGCTTTTAATGATTGGGCTCGAGGGTAATTTCAAGGATCTGATTGGGACTGTGAAAAGTTTCTGACACAGTAGTTAAGGGTGTATGGACACAGTGAAGGGTCTGATTTCCCAAATTGAGTCATTTATTGTCTTTAGAAGAGGCTTTTTTATTCAGTTTAGCACATACTTACTCCACTAAAGGGAAGTTGTTGAACATTCTGTTGTTAAGAAAAATGAATTTTCAGGGTGTTCCTGAAGCAAACCACAAAGTGATTTACTGATTTAGAGCCTTACTTTCATGAAACAAATAGTCGAAGTCTGTTGGTACAGGCCGCATAAGATCTTAGCCTGGAGAGTTCAGCTATGAGCAGCAGCTGGTTTCAGTTCTCACAAGCTATTGGTCTAAAACAGCATGCAGAGGACAAAAGGAGAGATTCACCTAAAGTGAGAAAACCTCTGTTTTCATGCAGTGTTGTTACTCTTTAGAAAGGTGTGTTAGTTTTTGGTGATAGTTTTGAATACTGAATGCCTTAAGTATATTTGAACAGCTTTAACAGGGATATAAGAAAAATAGAAAAGAAAACTAAAATTCTGTTTATAGTCATAGGGGAGAACTATTAATATATGAAAGACATGGATAATAATGTTAGAAGTTCTAGATGATATTAAATTATATATCTGGAAGAAACCAGACTTACAAGGCTTATATTATAACTGTTGTTGAGAATGCATAAATATGTCAATATACCAAGATCCACCAATTTTACACTAGATAGATTGTATAGCATGTGAATAAAACTGTTAAATAATAGGGAAGTGTAAGTGGTATGAGATATTTTGGGTTTTCTTTCTGATTTTTATTTCTTTTCTTGAATAATGAAAATGTTTAAAAATGGATTGTGGTATTAAAGGCACTACTATGTGATAAAACTGTGAGCCACTGATTATACACTTTGGATGGATTTGATGTTGTGTGAATAAATCTCAAAAATATTATATTAAAATAAAAGAGAAGCCAAGACACGGGAAACCTCAACAACCTACATATTCACTTGTTAGAGAGTACCAGAAAATAAATCCCACCTTACAAATTGTTAAGTGTAGCTTCTTTCTTGCAGCTGACAACTCCTTTTAAACTGAAAACAGTAATCATGTGTACTTTGCCCCAGCTATCACTGTTAGACTGATTATGTGTATGAGGGTAAATGTTTTACAGTTTTAACTAGAGTGACACAGCTATTACCAGACCATCTGAAGAATTGGAGTGAACTGCTTGAGCTAAAATAAGAAAAAATATATGAGAAAGAACAAAAGAAACAGAAATAAAGGAAAAAGAAACACTGACAGAGCACTATCCACTCATTGAAGGAAGGATCCTTTACACAACTGATTACTTACCTTTTTCTGAACAACTTTTAATTGAATTGCTGGTACTGGGAAATGACAGGAATCAAAGACATTCATTCCATGCTTAGACTTGTTCACAAACCAAAGCCAATATATAGATTTCTGTCTGCATGTATGATATTTGGCAGTATTAATCAGACAAACTCTTCAAATACCCTGACATGATGATAGAGTAAATCAGATGCAACTTCTTTCTCCAAATCTGCAAGAAAAATTGTACAGTGGGCCCTTCCCACTGTCTCTGAAAGCTGAATCCAGTCTTCCAATAGCAACTATGGAAGCTGGAGAAAAAATATGGCAGAGCTGAATGCCACTGGTTCAGAGCCATCAGCCATGGAAATGGCCCTGGGTGCTATAGGAAATATAGGGCCAGTAAGAGGTAAGGCTCAAAGCCTTCCAAGGGATAAGGATAAGGAACAGGGAGATGAACTGTGTTCAGAATCTTGTATCCCACATTTGATCCTGGAATATCTGCAGACGTCTTCAATAGCCATCTGCATTTTCAGTGTCTTAGAAGCTATTCCACATGGAATTATTAGCAAGGTATAGTAAAATATGAAACCATGGAAGTGCCCAGACTTGAGGAAGACATTTATGGTTTAACTAATGATATGCTGATAATCAACTTGTCAGTTGAAAGTCCTACCTACGTGAGCCTGTGTGGGAAACCATGAACAGAAGGAGGAGGGTCCTGCCAGCAAGACAGGGTGGAGCCATCTCAGATAACCCTCTTTGTCGTCTATACCCAGTGTGTTGGTTTGCTAAAGCTGCTGGAATGCAATATACCAGAAATGGATTGGCTTTCACATAGCATTCTTTTAAAGTTTCAAGTTATATTTCAAAGGCTGTAAGAATATTCAGTAGCTTTAAAAGTCAGCATTTCCACATAAAGCAACAGTTAAAATGACTGAAAAAGTAATCAGATTTCAAATAGAGATACAATTAACGGTGATGTGGTAGCTCTAAGGTAAATGAGACTAAAAGACAAGAGATGATCTTGGCTCTATTTTAAAACTTAAACTTCTGTGTGAGGACAAAGGGATGAATGTTTATTCATTTGGTGCAAAATTTATGTTTTCAGTGGCACACTAATTTAAACTTGCATGGTCAGCATTTTTGAACACCATAATAACATGGAACCATTAATAGGAAGTGAGATTTTGTTGGTTTGTACAGGTTGGTGTGATGACATTATGCAGCCCAGGTAAGCTGTGCAGAAGATTAAAAAGTATTTGCAAAGTCCCCTTGAGAGAACTTCTACCTGGGGAGGACCTCATATTCGCACAAGCATTAGATGTTGCCAATTTGATGGGATTGGCATGCAAGTTTGCAGATTGCCTTTATGAAACTTCAAAGGTATAGGTAAGCCTACTTATAATTATACCCAAGAGTCATCACAAGAGAACCTCTTCTTTTGCTCAGGGGTGGCCTTTCTCTCCAAGCCAACTCTGTGGGTGAACTCACTGCCTTTCCCCATATTTGGGACATGAACACTTGGGAAATAAATCTCCCTGGTAATGTGGACATGACTCCTGGAGATGAGCCAGGCCCTGGCATTGTGGGAATGAGATGGCTTTCCTGAAGAAAAAAGGGAAAGATAAATGAAACCAAAAAGTTTCAGCAGCTGACAGATTTCAAATAGAGTCAAGAGGTCTTTCTGGAGGTTATTCTAATAAATAGATGTCCCTTTAGTTTGTTGTGTGTAATTGAGTAGTAGAGGGACAATCTGAAACTGTTGAACTGTAGTACAATAGCCTTGATTCTTGAAGATGATTGAATAACTATAGAGTCTTTAATGTGTGAATGACAGTGTGAAAACCTTGTGACTCACACTTCCTTCATTGATTGTATGCAACATTGCTGTATTCATTTATTAGCACTTGTAGCTTTGCTTTTAATTTCTCAGAATTTTTTTTACATATAATATCATGTCTTCTGCAAACAGAAGTTTTACTTCTTACTTTGCAATTTGGATGCCTTTTATTACTTTTTCTTGTCTTATTGCTCTAGCTAGAAATTCCAGCACAATATTGAGCAACAATGGTGACACAGCTAACATCATACTCAATGGGAATTTGAGTATGATGTTAGCTGTAGGTTTTCCATAGATTCCCTTTATCATGTTGAGGAAGTTTTCTTCTATTCCTATCTTTGAGATGGTTTCATTAAGAAAGGATGTTGACTTTTATCAAATGCCTTTTCGGTACCCATGAAGATGATCATGTGGTTTTTCTGCTTGGCTCACTGATTGGTGTATTAGGTTAATTGATTTTCTTGTGTTGAATCAACCTTGCATACCTGGAATAAAGCTGACTTGGTCGTGGTGTATAATTCCTTTAATCTGCTACTGGATTCTATTTGTGAGTATTTTGTTGAGAAAGTTTGCATCTGTATTCATTAAAGCCTTTGGTCTCTAATTTTCTTTTCTTGTAGTATTCTTGTCTGGAATTGGTATTTGAGTGATATTGGCTTCATAGAATGAGTTAGGTACGTTTCCAGCTCTTCAATTCTTTTGAAGAGTTTGAGCTGGATTGTTCTTGAGTGCTTGGAAGAATGCACATGTTAAACCATCTGGTCCTGGAATTTTCTTTTTAGGGAGATTTTTGATGTCAGATTCAGACTTTTACCTGTGATTGGTTTACTGCGGCCTTCTATTTTATCTCAAGTTAATGTTGATTGTTCACGCTTTTCTAGGAATTGCCCATTTTGTCATGTTGTTAAGTTTATTTGCACATGGTTGCTAGTACTATCCTCTCATTATCACTTTTATTTCTGTGTGGTCAGTAGTTACATTTCCTTCCCTATTTTTTTATTTTGTTCATTTGCATCCACTCTCTTTCTTTGTCTGCCAAGCTAAATGTCCATTGATCTTATTGATTTTCTCAAAGAACCAGCTTTTGGATTTTGCTGTTGTTTTCATGTTCTCAATTTCATGTATTTCTGCTCAAACTTTTGTTATTTCTTTTCTTTGCTTTGATTTGGGGTCAGATTTCTGTTCTTTCTTTAGTTCCTACATGTTAGTTCCTTGATTTTTGAATTTCATTCTTTTTTAATGTAAGCATCAAGGGCAATATATTTCCCTCTCAGTACTGCTTTTGCTGCATTCCATAACTTATGATATGTTATATATTCATTTTCATTTGCCTTTAGATATATACTGATTTCTCTTGTAATTTCTTCCTTGGCCCACTAGTTATTTCAATGTGTGTTCCTTAACCTCCATATATTTAAATCCTGGATTTCCACCTGTTATAAATTTCCAACTTTATTCCATTTTAATCTGAGAAAATGTTTTGTACAATTTGAATCTTTTGAAAACTTATGGAGACTTGCTTTGTGACCCAACATGTCCTGGAGAATGATCCATGAGCCCAAGAGAAAAATATGTATCCTGATGTTGTTGGTTGTACTATTCTATAACTGTCTGTTAAATATAGTTCAGTTATTGCAATATTCAACAACTCTTTCCTTGTTGATACTCTGTCTATATGTACTATCCATTAATGAGAGTGGTGTATTGAAGTCTCCAAATGTTATCATAGAGGTGTCTAATTTTCCCTTTTTTGTGTTCAGTGTTTGCCTCATATTTTAGGGGGTGCTCTTGTATGATTCATGAATATTTATGGTTGTTATGTCTTCTTGGATTGTCCCTTTTACTAATATATCATTTCCTTTTTATCTATTTTAATTATTTTACATTTAAAGTCTAATTTTTTTATATTAGTATGCCAACCCCTATAATTTTCTGGTTATTGTCCACATGAAATATTTTTTTAAACCTTTCACTTTCAACCAGTGTTTGTTGTTAGATATACATTGCAGCTCTTGTAGACAGCATATACGTGTGGCCACTTTTTTAACCCATTTTGTCATTCTATGTCTTTGTATTGAGGAGTTTAATCCATTAACATTTAATTTTATTAATGTAAAGGCAGTACGTTCTTCTACCATTTTGTCTTTTGGATTTTATGTGTCATATCTTTTTTTCTCTCTCTCTCTTTTTACACTTCAGGATTGTTTTCCTTTCTCAACTCTTCTCCAAAACACTCTCACATGTCTTTCCTGTCTCCCTCTAGGGTTCCATTTATTAGTTCTTATAGAGCATCTCTTGTTCACAAACTCTGTCTGTGGCTGTTTGTCTAAAAATATTTTAAACTCTCCCTCATTTTTGAAGGAGAGTTATCTTGGATATTGAGTTCTTGGTTGGAATTTCTTCTCTTTCAGTATCTTAAATATATCATAACGCTACCTTGTCATCTACATGGTTTTGGCTGAGAAATCTACACATAGTCTTATTGAGCTTCAATTTTATGTGATGTATCAGCTTTCTCTTGCTTTCAGAAATCTCTCTTTCTCATTGATGTTTGAAGATTTGACTAGTGTCTTGGATAAGTTCTGTTGGGATCTGTTCTGTTTGGAGTACACTACACTTCTTAGATTTGTAATTTTATAATTTCATAAGAGATAAAAATTTTCTGTGATTAAATCCTCCATTACTCTTTCTGTCCCTTTTCCATTGTCTTCTTCTGGGGCACCCATTGCACATATATTCATGTGCCCCATGTTATCGTTCAATTCCCTAACACCCTGCTCATATTTTTCCATTCTATTCCCTATCTGTTCTTTCATGTGTAGAATTTCAAATTTCCTATCTTCTAGTTCACTAATTTTTTCTTTTGCTTCTTCAAATCTGCTGTTGTAGATCTCCATTGTTTTTACATATATTCTATCATGTCTTTCATTTCCATAATTTCTGCCATTTGTTTTTTCAAATTTTCACATTTTTTCTTTATAGTCACCAGATCTCTCCTTTCTATTCTTCATCTGTTTTGCTGTATCTTCCCTCAACTTGTTGATTGGATTTTCACATGAGCTTTGAATGTTTGTTCAAACATCTTTAATTCATTGTTTCAAATCTTCTATCTCATTTGAAATTTTCGTTTGTTCATTTGACTAGGCCATATTTTCATTTTTTCTAGTATGACTAACAAATATTGCTAGTGTCTAGGCATCTGATTTCCTTGATTAGTTTACTCTGGATGTCGTTTTCACCCTTTTAGCTAGGGTTTTCTCATTGGTTGCCTTTGTACTCTATCTGACCTGTAACATTCAGTTCAACTATTCTCTAGATGTCTAGCAAGCTATTTTTTAAGTGATCTGAAGTTTTCAGCTCTAGTTTTTCCCATTCTTGCCGTGCTCATGTGGAAATCTTTTGTTAAGAGGGTCTCATCACATAATATATTTTAAATTAAGGGAAAAGGTTTTTGTTTCAGTTAACAGGCATTAATAATGCTGCATCTTTTCTCTCCCTTTAATGCAATTAAAACCCTTGTACAGGATATATAGAGTTTATCTGAAGATTCTTGAAAGTAAATGGTAGTGGTGGATTTCAGAAGGTAAATCAGGTATGTGCTTATTTTTTCCCACCCCTTTTTCCAAAGCCAAAACTCAAAAGTAGAGGAGGTTCCAAGATGGCAGCTTAGTGAGATGTGGAATTTAGTTCATCTTCCATAGAAGCTAGTAAATAGCCAGGAACAGTACAGAACAACTGCTGGGGCCACCTCAGTGACCAGACACACAGCATGCACCAGTTTGGAGAAGGTAGACTAGCTGCTATCCCACCCAAAACTGTGAGCCCCCCAAGCCATGGAGGCTGGTGTCCCTTCCACACAGGCTGGTTCCCAGAGGGAAAAGTAAAGAGGCTTTACTAACAGCAATGGGCTGAGCTCAACCAAACGCCAATTTTGGAATTAATTAACAAATTCTGACTACTAGAAATAGGCCCCCAGCTCACCTAAACCTCAAATAAAAGCTAAAGTTACTAGTTTTTCTCCAGTGCAGAGGGGGCAAGGCTGATGGAAATAAAAGACAGGAAGTTTTGGATAAGACAGCACAAAATACTTGAAAAGGTCTGGACGGTAAAAGCAAAGAGGGTGCACAGAGGATCTGGAGATATATAGAGCAATTTATCAACTTAAGCTCATGATTAACAAACCTGAGGAACCTGAGGTCTTGCTCTGAAAAGGGTTTTTTTTTTTTTTGCTGTGTTTCTACTGCTTAACTGTTCTTTAGATACAACTGCATGGCTTCTCAGGCTCCAACTGCCCCAGACAAGGGAGGAATTAAACTTGTCTGAGACACAAAGAGGCTGGTCAGATGAAAGGAGGTAATTCCTTGGAGGCTGTGCCTTCCCCAGGAGAGGGGTGAGGCCCAGTTCAGGTGGAATCCCTCCCTCAAGAAAGTCAGACCCCAGGGACTGGAAAACTGAAGCAATTAAAGTCAGCCTTCAACCTCTCTTCTGTCTCAACCACACCCCCAGCAGGGAGAGTCTGCTGAAGTTAAAGGTACCACAGCACTTTATGCTAGTGGAACCCAAAGGCAGACAAATACCACATGCTGGGCAGGATAAGAAAACACAGAGTCTAGAGGCTTCATAGGAAAGTCTGTCGATCTGCTGGGTCTCACCCTCAGGGGAAACTAATGTAAGTGAGTCTTTCCTCCTGAGAGCAGTCCAGTCTGTCTCAAAAAATTTAACTGGGGTCTATAATACCTAAGTAGACACTCCTAAGGAAAAAACAGGTACCTTACAGGCAGGGCACGAAACAAGAAAACAAGAACAACTGTAGCACTACAACCCCTTTCTGGGGTGTCCTTGAAGGACGGTGGTGAGGAGAAAACCTCCCAGTGGGCAGAACTTTGAACAGTGCACCTGGTTGTTCATTTTGCTTGGAAGGAAAAAATGGCCAGAGGTGCATTTGTATACTGACTTACAGGCTGTTGCTAATGGTTTGGCTGGATGGCCAGGGATGTGGAAAGACCATAATTGGAAAATTGGTGACAAAGAGGTCTGGGGAAGAAGTACATGGATAGAACTTACTGAGTGGGCTAAAAACATGAACATATTTGCATCCCATGTGAATGTGCATCAGAGGGTGACTTCAGCAGAGTAATGCTTTAATAATCAAGTGGATAAGATAACCTTTTCTGTGGATACCAGTCAGCCTCTTTCCCCAGCAACTTCTGTCATTGCCCAATGGGCTCATGTACAAAGTGGTCATGGTAGTAGGGATGGAGCTTAGGCATGGGCTCAGCAACATGGACTTCCACTCACCAAGGCTGACATGGCTACAGCCACTGTTGAGTGCTGATTCTGCCAGCAGCAGAGACCCACACTCAGCCCCCAATATGGCACCATTCCCCGAGGTGACAGCCAGCTAGATGGTGGAAGGTTGATTATATTGGATCAGTCTCTTCATGGAAGGGGCAGCGGTTTATTCTAACTGGAATAAACACATACTCTGCATCTGGCTTTGCTTTCCCTGCACACAATGCTTCTGCCAAAACTACCATCTGTGGGCTGACAGAATGCCTTATCCATCATCTTGGTATTCCACATAGCAGTGCTTCTGATCAAGGAATACACTTCACAGCAAATGAAGTGTGGGAATGGGCACATGCTCATAGAATTCTCTGGTCTTCCCATATCCCCCATGATCCAGAAGCAGCTGGATTGATAAAACAGTGGAATGGCCATTTGAAAACTCAATTATGGTGCCAACTGGGTGGCAATACCTTGAAAGGCTGGGGTATTGTTCTCCAGGAAGATGCATATGCTCTGAATCAGCATCCAATATATGGTGCTATTTCTCTCATAGCCAGGATCCATGGGTCCAGAAACCAAGGGGTGGAAATGGGAGTGGCACCATTCACTATTACCCTTAGTAACCCACTAAGAAAATTTTTGCTTCCTGTCCCTCAACCCTGAGCTCTGCTGGTCTACAGGTTTTAGTTCCAAAATGGTAGTGCTTCCACCGGAAGAAACAACAATGATTCCGTTGAACTGGAATCTAAGACTGTAATCTGGTCACTTTGGGCTACTCATGCTCCTAGATCAACAAGTCAAGAAGGGGATAGCATTATTGTCTGGGGTGATTGACCCTGACTATCAGGGGGAAATAGGACTGCAACTACACAATGGAGATAAGGAAGAGCTTTCTTGGAATATAGGAGATCCCCTAGGGCACCTTTTCGTACTACCATGCCCTGTGATTAAAATCAATGGAAAACTGCAACAGTCTAATATAGGCAGGACTACCAATGGCTCTGAAACTTCAGGAATGAAGGTTTGGGTCACCCCACTAGGTAAAGAACCATGGCCAGCTGAAGTGCTTGCTGAGGGTAAAGAGAACATGGAATGGGTAATGGAAGAAGGTAGTGATATATATGAATTATGACCATGTGATCAGCTACAGAAATAAGGACTGTGATGCTGTTTTGTTCCTGTTATATTATTTAAGTTGTAAGATATCAAGTTTAGGAATGAATATTACCCAAGGAGTTGCACCCTACTCTGGGGAGAGTTAATATGTTTCCAATTATATGCAGGGAAGTTGAATATTGTTAGGTGACAGAAAAAAATGTGTTTTAATATTTTTTATTTAGAAATTAGGTATGGTTTAAGGTGATATGTGTAGCTGCCAAGTTGACTAGGGGTGGACTGTCATGGTCAAGTTCATGTGTCAGCTTGGCCAAATGGTGGTACCTGTTTGTCTGGTTGGGAAAGTGTTGGCCTGTCTGTTGCAATGAGGGCATTTCATAGAATTCAATCATGATCACGTCAGCTGCATCCACAGCTGATTTCATTTGTCATCGGCCAAGGGGAGTGTCTTCTGCAATGAGTGATGCTCAATCTAATCCCTGGAAGTATTTCAAGGAATATTCAGAAGAGACAGGCTCTCTTGCAGCTCCAGATGGTGAGCCTTTCCTGTGTAGTTCATCCAGACCCTCCATTGTACTCATTGGCTTCACATCCGGCTCTGCAGATTTTGGACTCTGTCTTCGTGGTCACATGAGACACTTTTATAAATTTAATATTTGCAAGTGTTCCCTGTTGATTCTGTTTCTCTAGAGAACTTTAACTAATACAGTAGCATGCTCTAATACCAAAGACAGACAAAGATATTACAATAAAATAAAAGTACAGGCCAATATCTCTTAAGAATATATATACAAAAATACTCACCATAAACTCCAAAACTTATCCAACATCGTATGAATAGTATTGCTTCAACAAAAGAAAATCAATGTAATAAATCAAATTAGTAGAACAAAATGAAAAAAGCCCTTATGATAATCTCATCTAAATCAGAAAATAACTGAACAAAATTAAACAACCTGCCATGATTAAATATTACACTATAAAGGATATTTATGTAAAACTCACAGTTAACATCATACACAATAATGACTAAAGGAAAGTTGTGCTGGTTTGAAAGGGTTTATGTACCCTAGAAAGACCATGTTTTAATCCTAGTCACATTTTGTAAAGGCAGCCATTTATTCTAATCCCTATTCAGTACTTTATGCATGAAATGCAAATAGATCACCTCCCTGGAGATGTGACTCACTCAAGAGTATTTGTTAAACTGGATTAGGTGGCAAAATGTCTCCACCCATTTGGGTGGGCTTTGATTAATTTCTGATGTCCTATAAAAGAGGAAACATTTTGGAGAATGAGAGATTCAGAGAGCAGAGCAGACCAATATAGCCACAAGAAACAGAGTCCACCAGCCAGCGAACTTTGGAGATGAAGAAGGAAAATGCCTCCTTGGGAGCTTCATGAAACAAGGAGCTAGGAGAAGAAGCTAACAGATGATGCTGTGTTCTCTATGTGCTCTTCCAAATGAGAGAGGAACCCTGACCATGTTTACCATGTGCCTTTCCAGAAGAGAGAGAAACTCTGACTGTGTTTGCCATGTACCCTTCCACTTGAAAGAGAAACCATGAACTTCTTCGGCCTTCTTGAACTAAGGTCTCATTCCCTGGATGCCTTTGATTGGACATGTCTAAGGACTTGTTGTAACTGGAACATTTTCTCAGCCTTAGAACTGTAAACTAGCAACTTATACAATTCCCCTTTTTTAAAAGCCACTCTGTTTCTGTTGTATTGCATTCTGGCACCTAGCAAACTAGAACAAAAGTGTTTCCACAACTTTGGGAGCAAGACAATGATGCCAAATTTCAACAATGTTTTTCCATACTGGGCTAGAAATTCCAGGCAGTGTTATTAGACAAGTAGAAGAAACAAATAGTATCAAAGTTAGAATTGAGGCAATGAAAGTTTTCTATTATCACATCACAAGATCCTTTATATAGAAATCCATAAAAAAAAGAACAATAAACTACTAGAGATATTAAATGAAACCATCAAAGTTTTGGGTTAAAGATCAAACTCTAAAGTCAGTTGTGTTGCTATACACCGGGAATTAACACTCCGAAAAAGAAATTAAGATACTATCTGTTTAAAATAGGATCTAAAATAATAAAAATTATAGGAAAACTTTTAAGCAAGGAGGAAAAAGACCTGAATATTAGAAACTACAAAACATTGCTGAAAGTAACTAAGAAAGACCTAAATAATAGAATTGCCATTTATATGGATTGGAATACTTAATAATGTTAGTAAGGTGTTTTAGTCTGGTTTCTCCAGAGAAATAGAACTAAGAGGATGTATAATAGTAGATTAATTTTAGGAATTATCTCACATGATAATGGGCTAAACAATTCTAGATTATGTAGGGAAGTCAACAAGTTATAAACTCCATAGAAGTTAACATTGAATATCCCAGAAGCTGGCTGGCTAAATTTGATATCGAAATTATTCTTTCTAATTGCTGAAATCCTCAGTTTCCACTTTACTTCCTCTATCAGATTGGATGGGAACCACCATTTTATTGCTGAAGGGAATTTCCTTTATTGTTTGTAGACATAAGCCCCCAAAGTATCATCTGTTACAGGTACAATGTCTATACTGCAAAGCTACAAGTCAAAATAATTCAATTTTGTCATGAAAATAGACACAGGGACCACAGAATAAAATTGATAGTCATGAAATAAATCTATATATTTATGGCCAACTTATATTTCAAAGGGGGAAAGGTCATTCAACAAATGGTACTGGAATAAAAATATATCCACATACAAAATAATTGTTAGAACTTTATTTCAGAACATATAAAATATTTCAAAGTTGATTGATTACTTAAATTTAAGAGCTAAAACCATAAACCTCATGTAAGGAACCATAGAGGAAACCCTTCATGACCTTGGACTCAGTATGGAGTTTTACATATGGCACCAAAATCACAAGCAATGAAGGACATTCTAGACAAGTTGGACTTCATCAAAATTAAATATTTTGTGCATCAAAGAGAACGATAAAAAAAGTGAATGTGCAACTCACAGAATGGGTATACTTGTTGCAAATATTATACACAATAAGGTTTTAGCATCTGGGATATATAAAGAACTATTACAACAATAACAAAATAGCAAACATAATTAAAGGGTAGGGAAAGGACTTGAATAGACATTTCTCCAAAGGTGATATACAAGTGGCCAGTTAGAACATGAAAAGGTATTCAACATCATTACCTTTGAGCAAAGCAAATAAAAATTGCAAAGAATACCACTTCACACCTTTTGGCAAGTGTTTAAAATAGAAAATAAGAAGAGTTGTTGAAGATGTGAAGGTAAAGGAGCTGTGCATTTTGATTGGAATTGTCCATCACTCTGCAAAAACAATTTGTACGTTCCTTATACATAGAAACAACAAATTTCCATTTCCACATCACCCAGCAACTCTACTCATAGGCACATATAGAAATATAATAAAAATAGGTATGCAAAGAAATGCATATACACACTTTTCATATCCGTATTGATACAAGCTACAGTGATGAGACTTGAAGACTTATGCTAGGTGAAAGAAACCAAACAAGAAAGGTCACATATTTTATGACTGTATTTATATGAAAGGACTGTAATAGGTAAGTCTATAGATACAGATAGAAGATTAATGGTGACCTGAACCCAAATAGAGCAACATTAGGGAATAACAGTTCAATGCATTCATGGCTTTCCTTTTGGGTGATATACAGGTTTGGTACTAGATAGAGTTGGTGATTGTTAAACACTGTGAATGTACTAAATGCCACCAAATTTCCACTTGAAATTGTTCATTTTTTGTTACATGAATTTCACCTCAGTAAAATATGACACAAAAATGGATCAGAGATTTAATAGATCTAAACAAATGTGCTTACATAATTTACATAAAGAAATATTATATATATATATATATATATATATATATATATATATATATATATAATCGTATGTAAAACCAAAAAACTATTAGAAGTTAATGTAAGAGAAAATTTCCAGATCCTAGTGTTAAGGAGACATTATAGTGAATGCACAGTCTATAAAGAAGAAATAAGGACAAATTGGACTTCAAGAATTTTTTTACAGAGTCCATTCACAAAGAACTCTGTTAAGAGGATTAAGTGAGAAGCTACAGAGTAGGAGAAAATAGTTGCAAACCACACATGGTACAAAAGACTATGAATTATAATATTGAAATAACTGTCATAATTCAATACATTAAAAGTCTATTTAGAAAATAGGCAGAGACATAAAGAGGCAGTTCACTGAGAAATATATGGAAAGCAAATAAGCATGGGAAAAGAGTAGCAACATAACTTGCTGTATTTGTTTGAAAGTTGCCAGAATGCAATATACCCTAATTGGAGTGGCTTTTCTAAAGAGAATTTATTAAGTTACAGGTATACAGTGCTAAGCCTATGAAAATGTGCAAACTAAGGCATCCAGGGAAAGAAACTTTAATTTAAAGAAAAAGGTCAATGCATGTGGAATACCTCTGACAGCTGGGAAGGCATGCTGGTCCCTTGCTGGTCCTTTGTTCCTGGGCTCTGCTGCTTTCAGCCTCTGTTCCTGTGGGGGTTCCTCACTTCACTTCTCCAGGGCTGGCTTTCATCTTTTGTTTTCCCTTGGCTTTCTCAAGTTCTGGCTTGATTAATATCTCATGTTGACATCTGCTGGTTTACAAGTATCTCCAAACATCTGTGTCTCTGTTCTCCAAGTGATGACATCTGTGTCAGCTCTGCCCTGGAGTTTATGTTGGCTCTACCATTTCAATTGCTTCTAATTCACCCCAAAATGTTTTCCCTTTTAAAGGATTCCTGTAAACTAATCAAGATGCATCTGGAAGTGGTAGAGTCACATCTACATCTAATCATAATTAGGCATGCCACATCTCTGTGGAGATAATCTAATCAAAATTTCTGCCCTACAATCTTGATTTAGTGTAAGAGAAGCAGCTGCCTCCACAAGGTCAAAGCAGGATCAAAACATCGCTTTTCTGTGGTACATAATACTTTCAAACCAGCACACTTGCTATTAGGTAAATGCAAATTGGGACCAGAACAATAACTCAGTAGACACTTATTTGAAGTAAAATTTTAAAATTGGGAGACTGCCAAATGTTCATAAGTATGCAAATAAAGTATATCTCTAGTGCATTGCTTGTGAGTATGTAAAATAGTGCATGACACTGAACAATAGTTTTTTTGGTTCCTCTAAAAAGTAAACATGCAACTATCATACAACCCAGCATTTCTTCTCTGGGTACTTATCTCAGATAAATGAGAACATACATTTACTCTAAAACCTCTACATAATTATTTAAAAAAACCAAATTTGTAAAAGTTGAAAATTGAAACATCCAAAACATCCTTCAAGAAATGAATGATAAACTCTTGTACATTCTCACTTATGAGTATGCTTAGCAATGATGTGTTGATGCATGCAGCAACGTGGATGGCTGTCAGTGGTATTGCACTTAGTGGAAAAAAGTCAAGCTCAAAAGGTTACATGCTATATGATTTCATTTGAATAATATTCTGGAATGACAAAGTAATAGAGTTGGAAAACTGATGAGCAATTGTAAGTGATTAGGGATGTGGTAGTGTGACTACACAAAAATATCCTGCAGAAGATCATTGTGGTGACGGAACAGTTCTGTATCTTGATTATGATGGTGGTAACACAAGTCTACAAATTAGAAAATGATATCGAACTATAATCATATATTGTACAGTGTCAAATTCCTGGTTTTTCAATTGAATGATAATGAAAGATGTAACTATTGTAGGTCACTGGATGAAGAATACTTGGGACCTTTCTTTATTGTCTCTGTGACTTCCTTTAAATCTATTGGTGTTGCAAAATACACAGTTTACAAAGCTTGAATAATTTTCTTGGCACTTAATATCTCTAAAGTAGTTACCATACTGTTTATTTAATGATTTGAGAGTCAATACTGGGTGTGAAGTGAATATGGGATTAACCCTTATAAATAATTGGTGTGTGACAAATTTAGTTAAGAATATTTTCAAAGAGGTTTAAAAAGTACTCATTCAGTCTAAACTGAAATGGAATTTAATAATATATGCTATACCTATTGTTGAACAACTTTGGGCATCCTAGCGAAGGCTTAGTTGGACAATTCACAAAGCTAATGAAAATTCAACGTGTTTAAAATCTATGGTATTTATTGTATTATTCATTAACCAGTAAAATAACTTAGTTGATAACATGTTATTGATCTATTAGCATAAATGGACAACTTTATTCATCCCTATGGAATTAATTGCCAGTTCTATTCTTATTTGTTTATTTATTTTGCATGTGTAGGCACCAGGAATCAAACCAGGGCCTTCTGGCATGGCAGGTGAGAATTCTGCCACTGCGGCACTCTATTCATTTTTGAAAGAAATAAAAGCTGAATATTTTGTCTTGTCCTGTCACACAGAAATTCGATGACCTTGAATTGGTAAGTTCTGCTGTAACTTTTTAAATTTTGCTCAAGATGAAGATTAATTGGTATTGGAAATGAGAAGAACCACCCTCAAGCACTTTATTGGCCTTGGGAATTAATTTTTAACGCAGAGCTTATATGGTTACTTTATCTATTCAACCTAAAATTACAAGGGAAACAACATACAAATATATGTAACTTATTCTATAGTGAAATCACTTTAGTAACAATTAGTGTTTTTGAATTAAAAGTAATGTTATGTTGCTTAGTATACTTCCTATGATGTCAAAAATTAAAACAAGAAATGAAATATCCATTCCCACATAAATTTCACTGGATACATTTTACTAAGCTTAAACTATATTTTAAGGAACACTTTTAACACCTCAGTGCATGAGCAATGGAAGTTTACATATTAAAAAAACCATTTAACAGGGCAGGTGAGTCATTTCCAGGCAATATCCAAATAAAAGTGATTACTCTGCAGTGCAACAACATGCTAAAAGGCAAATATCAAGAGAAGAAACTAATAGAATTATGTAAGTCATTCTAAGATATTAATAGACTCTATTTAAATCTTATTATTGTGGGATGATATCAAGATTTAATATCTACTTGTATGAAAATTGAAAGGTTTAGGAGGCAAAAGTGTGAAAAAGAAGAAAAGTAGACCAGCAAATTTAAAGTGAGCAAGTTTATTTCTGCACTCCCAAGTAGAGCTCACTGCATCCAAGATGGAGAGAGGTGAGTCCACACGTGGGCTTCAGCATGGGCAGCTTTTAAGGATGGAGGTCAGGTAACATCCGGAAGGGGCAGTTCATTAGTTCCAGAAGTCAGGTTGCAGCCTCTGCAGCTCCGGTTACAGTGCCTTTCCCCATTCCCCCGACCTAACATTCCAGCCTTTTTGTGATAATAGGGTGCCGAGATCTTTCTGGCTACTTCCTGCTGTAATGGGGTGATGTGGGGTTATAGGCCGGAACCGTTATGGCCAGGGGAGTGGGGAGGCTGGCTGTAGGAATCTGGTGAGGAAGGCAGGTGATGATAATGATGCAGGAGCATTTGGCTGACTGCTACCTGGGATAGTTCCTTCATGCATCCCTGACGGAAGTTGAGGAGGCAGGGAGGTAGGAGGAAAAATAAACAGATTAGGATAACTGGTCCTAGTAGTGGGAGGAGCCATGTCACCAGAGGAGAAGAAAACCAGCTTCAGGCAGAGTTGGTTCCTTGTTTTCTGTGATAGAGATCATCTCTTAGTTTGTTTAAAGTTTGAATATTTTGTTCCACCAGACCCAACTCATTGATGTAATAGCAGCATTCCTCTTGGAGGAACATGTTCCTCCTTTCTCAGCTGTCAGCAGGTCTAAGGCCTGTCGATTTTGAAGTGTTACCTGGGCTAGTGAGGTGAGTTGGCGTTGTAGAGAGGAGAGGGATTCTGATGTTGATTCCAGGGCTACCTGTAGTCAAGTTTTGAAGTTTTGAGATGTTAAAATATTGTGTCCCAGTACCCCTCCTGCTGTGGCTGAGGCTGCAACTGAAGCGGTTAGGCTGCCACCTACTAGGATGGGAAGAAAGGCAGTCCTTTTTGAGCAAGGAGAGGGCAGTAGCCAGGTTAGTTCGAACTCCCCATAGAGGGTCAATTGAGGAACAATAGTTACCAGGAAGCATGGTCCCAGGGTAGTGGAGTTAAGGCACTTGGTAAGAGTTCCATTACACCAGAAATATTGTCCTTTGGGGGCATGAGTGGTGTTGTGGATAGTGACATTAGCCTGGCACTTGCTATGATGTTTTGTTTGATTTATGGTTGTGTGTGTGAGGTAGCAGGTTTTCAGGAGGTAGGGAAGGTTATCAGGCTCTGGTTCCCATAGGGGGACATTTTTTAGAGTGGTATGGCAGGAATCAGGGCTATGATTGTGTATTTGAGTGAAATTTATAGGGACGGCTGCCAATAGTGACCTATTTAATGATGCACAGAGGAAACAGCAGGATACCTTAGGGAGTATTTGCATTTGGTTGAGGAATTGCAAGGTTTGTTGGAGGATTTGGGGCCACATATGAGGGGTTGTGGAGACAGAGCTTTGGGCAAGGTGGCTGGAGAGGCTTTGCTCAGCCTGCGAAATGTCCATGGACACCCAGGTAAAAGTAGTATTAATGAGGACATATTCACGGTGTATTTCAATGGTGCTTACAGGGCATCGGGACCAGCCACTGTAGTATAGCTTGCCCTGGATTCCTGCTACCCATCTTGTGTCCCAGGGATCTGCAATATTTATGTAAAATTGCTGGGAGCTAATGTAGAAGGTACCTTTATGAGCTGCCTCCACATAAGCATCATGTATTCTGCATGACCAATAGGGGCATCCCCCATATATGTTGTCATAGTTGTTTTGGTTACAATAGCTTTCAGTTTGGGCATATGGAAAGCAGGTGTATGGCCTCGGGCCCTTTTCAACTGATTTAGGATTTATGGGGATGGTTATAGGCTGGCTACAACCTGTTAGAGGGCAGTCTCCTGTGCCAATTATATGAGTGGTCAATCTATCATCTTGGCTAAAGGTTTCCCTGATTTTGAACTTCCATACATAGGATGTGCCCTCAGTGGGGGTTAGGAGAATGAGTAGTGTGAGTGATGCACACCCGAGTGGGCCCCAGGGTGTGACAAGTGTAGCAGTCCTCATCTCATTTGTATAGTCTGACCCGTGATAGGTGATGCCAAGAGGAGTCGCCCAATAGTTTTACTGCTGCAGGAGTGGTGAGAATCACCGTGTGGGGGCCAGTCCACCGTGGTAGGAGTGGTGAGAATCACCGTGTGGGGGCCAGTCCGCCATGGTAGGAGTGGTGAGAATCACCGTGTGGGGGCCAGTCCGCCGTGGTTGGAGTGGTGAGAATCACCATGTGGGGGCCAGTCCACTGCTGTAGGAGTGGTGAGAATCACTGTGTGTGGGCCAGTCCACCATGGTAGGGGTGGTGAGAATCACTGTGTGGGCCAGTCCACTGCTGTAGGAGTGGTGAGAATCACTGTGTGTGGGCCAGTCCGCCATGGCAGGAGTGGTCCAGGCTGGAGCTGTTTAAGGAGTACTTCGTCTCCTGGCTGGAGACTGTGAGGAGGATCAGCAGGATCAGTTACCCTGGGCTGTGGCAGGAATCAATCGGTGTGTTCCTGCAGCAGGTGCCTGATTAGGGAAAGATATGGTAAGTAAGAACCCAAAGGAGGAGGCTGCACTAGCAGGTGGTGATTAAGTAGGAATGGACGGCCGTATATGAGCTCAAAAGGACTTAAGGAAGTAGGTGCCCATGGGGCAGTGCGTAGTCGGGTAAGGGCTAGAGGAAGGAGGTCAACCCAGGATTGTCGTAGTTCAATGGCTAACTTGGTTAGTTGTGTCTTGATAAGCCCGTTAGCTCGTTCTACTTTACCAGAGGATTGGGGTCAGTAAGGAATATGTAGTTTCCATTCTACTCACAAGGCCAATGAGGTTTGCTGGACCACCTGAGAAATAAAAGCTGGGCCATTATCGGATTGGATGGAGGTAGGTAGTCCGAAGCGGGGAATGATTTGCTTCAGGAGGACGTCAGCCACCATGTCAGCAGTTTCCCATGTAGTAGGGAAAGCTTCTATCCAGCCTGTTAAGGTATCAATTATAGTCAGCAGGTATCATAATTTTTTGTGGGTGAGCATGTGTGTAAAGTCGATTTGCCAGTCCTGCCCTGGAAGGTGGCCCCTCAGTTGATGAGTTGGGAAACCTGAGCTGTAGAGCAGGAGGTACAAAGGGAGGGGCAGGAGCGCAGAAGGAAAAAAGCCTGGACATAAGGAATTTCAGCCCATTTGTCGTTCCTCTGGCAAAAGTTGCGGAGGTTCGTAAGGATATTAAAATCAAAAGTCCCATCCTCAGGCCAATAAGAATCATTATCCAATTGATATTGGGGCCAAGCCTTTTTACAAAAGTAAGTGAGGCGTTTTGGCCAGATGTCTGGAGTAAATCCAGTGTGGATAGGTTAGTTAGGAGACAACCCAGAGGAGTATAAGGTTTGGTTTTTGAGGATTTATTGCCCATACTGATGGATCTCAAAGGAGAAAGGACTGGCCCAGGGGATGTCGGTGTCCCAACACCCTGACTGAGTCCTTGGAGCTCTTAGGAGCGGGGGCTCGTCTCCCCAGGAGACGTCTCACCCTGGTTTGAGGCCCTTTCAGGTTCTGGACCTGAATTTGGGAGGGAAACGAGAAGCGGGGCATCCCCACAGCTTTTTGAGTCCCAGAAAAAGGGTATGAGGCTTGCGGGCATCCCTGTTCACTTCAGCCCTCAGAAGAGAACCTGACGTGAATTCACAATTTTTGGAGAGTAATTAATGGACAGGCTCTCTCAGAACCATGAGACCCAGCAGCAGGGCTAGGAGGGAAGGGACTTACCCAATCTGTGGTGGATGCAGCGGTGGGCCAAAGGATCCCTTGTCGCTGGCTTTGTGAAGGAAGGAGGAGAGAGGAAGCTGGGGCGCCCTTGGCCAGGCAGGCAGCACCCGCGCTCCTCTCCCGGGTTTCTGGCATCAGATGAAAGGTTTAGGAGGCAAAAGGGTGAAAAAGAAGAAAAGTAGACCAGGAAATTTAAAGTGAGCAAGTTTATTTCTGCACTCCCGGGTAGAGCTCACCGCATCCAAGATGGAGAGAGGTGAGTCCGCACATGGGCTTCAGAGTGGGCAGCTTTTAAGGATGAAGGTCTGGTAACATCTGGAAGGGGTGGTTCATTAGTTCTGGAAGTCAGGTTGGGAAGGGTGACACAGCCTCTGCAGCTCTGGTTGCAGTGCCTTTCCCCGTTCCCCTGACCTAACAAAAATATTTTTAAATATCAAATATATAAAATCTCTCTACAGTTTACTATTAGTAAATTAACATTTTGCAATTGATTTTGATGATAGAGCATCCCAACACTGGACCTTAATTAAGCAGAATTACATCCCAAAAAGAATCCCATTTTTTATTAGTAGACATATTTTAAAACTTTGGCTCAATTAACATTATATATATGGTAAAATACATCAATTATGCATTTATTTGGAAATTATTTCCTCTCATTATATAAATATCTACAGAATACCCTACTTTTGCCTCGGCCTACAGAGCCTAAATTATTTCCTATCTGACCCTTATCAGTAAAATTTTCTAACCCTTATATTGTCAATAATTAGTTTATATAAGAATAACATGCAAAATTACATTTCACATTTATGTAAATAAGTGCTTTCATAAGTTTATCCAGTAACTTAATTCTACTGTAATTAGCAAAATGTCTGGTAACACCTATTAAATTGATCTCTAGTTGCAAATTCCATATGTCGAAGGGAGTTTGATATGATTTGTAACTGAAAATCCTGAAGGATGGATTGTTTATCAAAATAGTCTGGAATTATTAACATTATTGTTTAAAGCATTTGATGTGGAGATGGTTTGTGACAATTATGGAAATTCACTCTAATTAATGTCAGTGGACAGAATTCTCTAGAGACATTCCAAATCAGTTTCCCTGGTGCGCTACCTGTGCTCTCACCCTGCTCGGTGTGTCTGTATTAATCATGAGGGTAAGAAGATCTGCACCACGAGGTCTGGGAAAGACAGCATCACCAGTGTTGATGAACACCCAGCAAGCCACCACAGAAAGTGCTCAGTTTCTGCCACTAGGAAAAGTCACAGCTTTGAGAAGGGAATCCAGAAAATATTGGAATTTCTCAGAGGGCAAACAACCAGTTTCCACTAAGGTACATATGTTACCAGAACTAAGCCACTTTTGCCTGACATGAATATTGCATTGACAACCCCTAATTCTTATTTGTGAGTGTGTGAGCATGTCAAGACAATGGGTTAATTAAGCTTATCAAGAAACTGTTCTCATTCTCAAGGTCCATTTTGAAATATTTTCCAGTGAAAGAAATAAAATAGAGCTACTCTGGTGATGAGCAGATCTTATAATAGAACAATACCTATTTAGTGCTGTTGATTCCTATGTGTATGGTCTTGGGCAAGTTATTTAACATACTGAAGCTTCAATGTCTTCATTGGTAAAATATTACTTATGAGTGCCTACTTCCTAATTTGTTGAAAGGATTAAATGCATTGTTATATATTAAGGGTGTATAACAAAATATGTGACTTCTGTCCTCGTTGAAACAGGCCTCCTTTTAATCCTGGAAAATATTGCAAATCCATTTATATAAAATTCTGGCATGGCTTATTTGGAAATTTGTGAAATATATATATTAAATGTATTATAAAGAAGATATTATATATAGATATTCATCTCTACTATAAGAGATGAACATAAGAATAACATCCAAAATTGCATTTCATATTTATGTAAATAAGTGCTTTCATAAGTTTATTCAATAACTTAAATCTACAGTAATTAGCAAAATGTCAGGTAACATCTGTTAAATTGATCTCTAGTTGTGAATTTATTAGAAAATTCTTAATGAAATGATGGGTCCACAGCCAATTTTAAGAGAAATGAAAGATACCTGGCTTAAATTTGTCATCTAAAATTTTGTGTCTTACAAAGAAGATGTGGTTATGAGACTCCAACACAATTTGCTTGCTTACAAGTATCCATTAAATTATTTAATGAAACTTGAGCAATTGTTGAATTGTGGAGGGATCTGAAATTCTGCAAGCAAGAAATCGAAGTCATTATAAAAGTTTGTTCAAACATTAGAAATAGATGTTGTTTACCAATCTGTAGGATGATAAAATCTAGACACACATGTTTATTTTTTATTGAATTATGTGAACATTTTTATTTATTTTTTCTGGAGTGAACTTTTCAGTTTGCAAGCCACATCTGATGAAAATGCTGCTTGTTGTATTACAAACGTTAATCAAGATAGTCCTTCCATAGAATGAATTTCACTGTATTAGATATCATAACTGGATTACTTAAATTATAAACCAAATGCATCTTAATATATTGTTAATCTATTAGTCATTTGTGAAAATATAAGGTTAAATGATTACTATGATATAATAAAGCATTATAGCAAGTTGATAAGTGGTGCTACTTATGAATTTATTAAATCAATAAACATTTATGAACTCAATAATGTAGTTTGAGGTTTGTTATTTAGTCCATATACCATACACATGCTGAATACTCTATTAATAAAAGTAAAGAAAGGAAAGGGACAAGAGTGCTACTTGGTTACACTTGGGGGATTTTCAGGGAAACTTAAAAGTTGGAGGTAAGATTTGAGCAAAAGTGAGAGGGGTGAAAAGTGAGTTCTGAGGACAGCTGGAGGAAAATAACTCTGGAGATGATAGGGCTGCTGGTGCAAAGGCCTCAAGTTGAGAATATGTCTGCTGCATTTGTGGAATTTCAGGAAACCTGTGCGGCTGTAGTAGACTGGGAAAATGTATAGTCTTTGAGAACAAGCTCAGAGATGTGGTTGAGACCTCATGACTTACAGCTTGGTGGACCATTGTAAAGATTTTTTCTTCTCTGTGGGGTAAGATGGTGTTCCACTAGAAGAAGCAAACTGATCATTATGGGACTCATTCATCACTCATTCAAGAAGTATGTGTTGAGGACCTTTGACTGATGGATGGCATGGCTCATTCATCATGAATTCAAAAGTATATGTTGACAATGTATTCTCTATATCTGGTTTATGATGGGATCTGGAGGTACAGGATCAGCAGTCGTTATAATTACTCCTGTCCTCATAAAGCTGACATCCAGGTGCGGAAGACAGAAAGGGAACAAGATAAAAAGTAATATATATATCATATTTTAGATAGTGTTAAGTGCTAAGAACAAAAAAATGCATTAGAAAGAACTGAAGCAAATAAGGAAACAAATAAAAGCAGCCAAAAATGTGGGGGAAATTTTAGAAAGGCAATGTCCTTAAAGCCAAGTAACGAAAGTATTCCAAATAGAAAGATTTCTAATCAATGAAAATGGAACCAATAAGTCAAAAAAGATGAGGGAAGAAGAGTAAACTATTGGGTTTAGCAAGTGGAGCCCACCAACGCTTTTGATGAGTGAAGTTTGGGTGGGGCTGAAATATAATATTCACCTTATATTTTGAGAGGATCACTCTAACAAGTGTGTTGTGAACTAACTGGGGGTGAAATCAGCAAGAAAGGACATCATTTATGAGACCTTTACAATAAATGAAGTAGTAGAATATGGAGGAGTGGGTTAAAGATGATAGGTAGTCATAGTTTGGTATGTTTTAACATAGAGACTACTGGTTTACTAGTAAATTTTATGTCAAGTAACGATGAATCAAAATGTATGAGATGAAAATGGAGATGTTCAGCTGTAAAACATATTGCCAGAGAGCATAGATAGATTTAATTTTGAGCAACTAGAGTAATTTCAATTACAGAAAAATTGAGCTTTTAAAATTGCTCTAAATATTCATATTTTCCTTAATAATAATATGTAGAAGCTATTGGCTATAACAACTTCCTTAATATAATTTTGATGAAACCCTCAATATATGCCAATATATGTCAATGGGAAATATTGAAAGAGGGCAAATTTTTTGTTGGAAAAGCAGATAAAGTAAGTAATTTTAACCGTCATTCATTGAAGGGGCTAGATGAGTTAAATTTTAAAATTTGAAATATTTAAAATTTAAATTTAATATACAACATGACATATATACAACCAACAAAATGGATCTCATAAAAAGAGGAGGGATAATGAGTTTTAAAAGGCACATATGCAAGTGTCAGGAAACAATGAAGTATCACTGTTGTGGTAAAAGAAAATATAAAATGTTATGAGCAAGAAAGCTTACAAATACTATCATAACTGTGATTATGATCAATTTTCTTAGTAAGAAAGTCTTTCAGACTGAACCAAAAAAGCTAGCACAACACAGGGCTATATCCCAAAGTTGCCTGGAAAGCAAAAAAAAAAACCTAAAATGTGAATTGTTGAAAAAAAATTGGTCATAAAATAAATTTAAAGGCAATAAAATTAAAATTTGAATTTCACTGTTAATATCAGCACATATAAAAATTAGCAGATGGATTTACTGTAGATGTGAAAATAAGCATGAAAGTTCAAAGGAGAACACTAGAGGAACCAGTGAGTGGAATCAAGGGCTTTGAAATCTTCTGTGCTAAATACATGTATATATAACTGTATATGCCATGAGAAAAACTATTTCTATTCTTAAGTAGACTTATAAATGTTATCCTATGATGTTCTGGGTAGGAAAATTTATTTTAAATTAAGGTAATTGTTCATTTATTCATTATAAAAATGCCATATACTCTATGCTACAGATTAAAATTCTGAAATGAATATTAAGTTCAATGGAAGAAAAATACATAACATCAGATCAACAAAATAAAATGAGTATTATTCAATAATTAAAACATAGAGAGAAGGATGATGAAGGACAGGAAATTGAATTGTGGTTCCTCTATGGTTGGGACTTAAGATATGACCATGTAGACAAGGGAATTCCAGGATTATATAATTCTACATAAAGAAACAAATACACAATTGTGGAATAGTAAATGACATGTGTGCTCTATGATACATAAGGGGATACATATTTAGAAATAAATCATTAAGACATGCTGAAGTCAGTTAAGGAAGGCCCCTCTTGGGTTGGAGAGCCCCACCTTCTCTTGGACAGGAAGGGGTCAGTGATCAAGTTTATGACTATAGTTGTGTGTTGTTTCAAAATGCAGACTTCTAAGGGGACAGGAACAAATAAATAAGTATTTAATTTCTTGCTCTAACATGAGACAGTTTATCACATGAGCTCATTGTGATATGACTTAGCTGAATAAACACAGGGTAAGAACCACTCAACACCTGCACAGTTAAGGTACAGGATCATTGAATAAGAAAAAAACAAATGGCAGAAAAAATTATTTTCACATGAGGCAAGAATGACTTCACAAATGGTCCAAATATCTGCTAATAAAATGATGGGGGTTCTTAATTTTCTTTTCCTTAGAGCATTTCTATTTTTTAAAAGTACTGCTTAGTAGATTTATTTAAGTGAAGTTGAGATATGAAACACTTGAAAAGTTTATTGTCCTGTCAGAAATCCCTGAGGGTAATATACATAAGTTCCCAGCCCCTTACTTAAATAATGCCATGGTTTTCATTCTGGAAGGTCATATTCAGACAGAACCAGACATAGTTGGAAACCTTGAGTCATTAGAAAACTGAACCAGAACATGTTCCTTAAGGCTTGAAGACAGGCAGTGCACTGCCGTTATTGAGAAATTAATCATCACTGGACATTATTTCATTATGGGGAACATGAAAATGTGATGCTGCATCATGTGAAGCCATAGGAAATGTTATGTATTATTAGACAGCCACACCAATTAAAAGGAACTAATATGAGTGTACACAATTAGCTCAATATAATGAACATTTACCAATAATACACTGATAGTTGTTTATTTTCATATTTTATGTCATTTAATGTGGAGACATATGTTGCAACAGGCAAGAGATTTCCATGACCCTCTTTCTGCTTAGAGAAGGGGAAATAAGTTAAATTCTTGGTGTGTTCAAAGATGAATGCAGTAATCTAACTGGAAAACCCATACCTTCCTCAATGTTGATAAGGATCGTATGCCTTGTTACTCTATGGTTGAAATAATTTATTAAAAATGGAATCATGTTGTATAATATAGAATGTTGATGAGCCTGCATCACTGATACAAAACCAATCATGAGCAAATCACCATGATGTTATCATCTTTGAGATGTTTTTGTCAGTGCATCCATGTGTTTAAATTCAAACAATTTTTAAAATGGGATAAGGGAGAACCATAGTGGAATGGGAGATCTTTTATTTCATTTTGAATGTATTAGACGTATCATAACTGCCAATAGAAAATGGATGTGGAAATGTTTGGTTTCAATTTTGGATATTTGAGGAATACACAAAGCTGTCTATGAGCCTTATTTGAACCATCAACATGTGATAAGGATCACACAGCACCTAAGATGCTGAATGGAGGGACTGGGAAAGGAGGCTGCCTAATGGAGCTGAGAACCAGTCTCTTTACCCTCTGCTGTGTATCAGCCAATCTCATGCAGAATCATTTGCCTGGAGAACATGAATTAACATTTTAGACATTTCCCAAAAGCCTAGAGCACCTGCAGTAGCTTCTTGTAAAAAATACTATATTTTCACTTATTTGAATATCTGACTGATATCTTAATAGTCTCTCTGTAAGCAAGAGAATCATCTGAAGAACCCCATGATAAGGTGGAAAATAAATAGATAAAAATAATTTAATTCTAACTTCAGAAAACATACTGAGAATAAAAGAATTTGTAATTCACATAATGATATTCATCTCACTATGGTCTATAAAATAATAGGAACAAAAAGCAGGAATAGCAATACAGACTAATAGTAATAAATTACATAATTTAATTTTATTCAGCAAAATACTTAAATTCTTAGATGTTTGAAAAAGAACCAGTGTAGTTTTACTGTCAAGGCATGGGGCAGATCAGGGATGCTTACTTTTAAGTAAATACACTTTATTGTACCAATACTCAGAATTATATCAATAATGCTAACAGCACAAGAGCAGTGACTATCTCTGCATGATAGAATTAGTTTTATTAAACACATTTTTCTTGTGCTGACATATTCATAGGGTAAAAATTATTATTTTAACCATCTTATATGGTATAATTCATTGAATTAAGCACATTCAAAATGTGCAACCATCACCACTATCTAATTTCAGAACTTTCCCACTCTCTTCTTTGAGATCCATCTGCTATTCCTAACATCATATTTTTGCAGGAATATATATAACACTGCAGAAATACTTTTTAAGTAAAGAAGAAAAAAGATATAAGAATAAAATATAAAAACAGATACAGCAAACATTGCCTTTTAATTAAAATAGCCATTACATAACAATTGTTCATTAAATGTTCTGAATTCTGTATGACAGTTTTTGAAACTGTCTCCCCTTTTCTCATCTGGGAGGCCAGGATAAAGGTCGTTTATGTCTCTGTCCATAAATCAGCCATGTTCCTAAGGTGAATCCTCACGTAATTGACGTATTTGAGTATGTGTGCATGCCCTCCACCTTCACCTGTGCGGAGCTGAGTAGCATTTATGGCAGATGTATTGGCCAAGGAAAAATCTAGGGAAGATTTGGCAGACACACCATGGCAGAGCATTTTAGGACAGTGAAGATAGCAGGTGACATTACCTGGTGCCCTACTTCCCTCCACAGCTAATTCCCATTGACTTATACACTTGTCTTCCAAAGTTGACTGCCATGGGAGAGAAATGAAACGTCCCAGAAGTTGCTTTCTAAAGAACTCAATGACATGGATGCAATTATCTTGAAGGGAGACTGTAGAATGCAGTGTATCCTTATGCCCCTAGCAAAGAAGTAGTTGAGTGAAAAAAAGAGAAAACTGCTCAAATTTCAGTCAGGAATGGAGACCCTCTATTTGACTATATGAAGTGTGTAACAAATCACATAAGATTTATAATTAATTTTTAACAATTCTTATATTTCATATGTTCTTAAACATTTTCATTCCGGAGTAAATATATGAATATATTTGATAAGTTTAATTTGATCTTTAACTTGGAGAATGCTTTACTAGTGCACTGAAATGCTGTTTTTATTCTGAAGTTTAGAACCTTATAATTTCATTTTTTAACTTGTTTTCTTCATTTAAATCGTTTTTGCTGCATTTATTAAATTTACCTACTTCCCTCCAGTTCGAGCAGTTGAGTGTAATTTACAATGGCACAGAATGAGACAATAGTTATGAACTTTGTTCTCCTGGGACTCTTCCCTGGTGTGAAGCATGCTGACATCCTCATCGGGGTGGTCATCCTCATCTATGCTTCTGCCCTCGCAGGGAATTCCACCCTGATTCTCCTCATCCTGGTGGATTCCCGCCTGACACGCCCATGTACCTCCTTCTCAGCCAGCTGTCCCTCATCGACCTGCTCTTCATCTCCACCACTGTCCCCAAGATGGCCATTGACTTTTTCTCAGGGAAGGGAAACATCTCAAACACAGCCTGTGGGATGCAGATGTTTCTCTTTCTGATGCTGGGGGGAGCCAAGTGCATTCTCCTGTCCCTCATGGCCTGCGATCGCTATGTGGCCATCTGCCATCCCCTGAGATACCCAGGTATCATGAGCCAGAGGGCCTGCCAGAAGATGGTGATGGGGTCCTGGGCTGGGGGTGCCCTCAATGCTCTAGTCCAGGCTGCATACACCATGCATTTACCTAAGTGTGGCCGCAAGGAGATAGAACACTTCTTCTGTGAGGTCATGGCGATCTTGAGATCTTCCTGTGAGGATACCTCTGCATATAAATTGGCAATCTTTGTGACACACATTGTGATTTCCTTATTCCTTTTGTTATCATCTTTATCTCCTACAACATAATCTTTTTCAATGTCCTCTGCATGAATTTCTCCAAGGGGAGGAAGAAAGCTCTGGCCACTTGCTCCTCCCACCTGATGGTCTTGGGGCTCTTTTATGGTCCAACCATCTTCACCTACATGACTCCTGGTTTCTCACACAGCACCCTTCAGGACAAGGCTGTGTCAGTGTTCTTCTCAATCGTCACCCCTACATTGAACCCCTTTATATATAGCCTGAGAAGCAAGAATGTTTCGGGGGCACTGAAGAAGATATTGGAAAGGTATCTGTGCTCAAATTAAAACCTGTGATTTTTTTGCCTCATATTATTTAATGAATATTGTGTAATCTTTGACAACTCAATAAATTCATGTAGTATATATTTGTGGTCTACTTTGATTTAGTTTGATTTGTGTTCTACTTAAAGTTAATATAAATTTTATAAAGTGAAATTAATTTCATTTATTTAGTCAGATAGACTTTTTGAATTTGTGTTGTATTTAGCTTTGTTTTGCTCATTCCTTTAAAATATTTATCCTGAATTAAAAGTACTTTGGCTCCCGATGTTTGTACTTTCACAGTATTTACAGTAAAGTTAGGCATGTAAAATTTAAGGACAAATATCCAATACAATTCTCTGGATTGTCAAATAGCTTGCAAAATTATATTATTTCAGTTGATAACTCTTCAACCAATAATTTTTTATTTAGAAAAACTGGTCAGTGGAACTATTTATAAATATTTAAATTTCATCAAACAATAATTTCATTTTATAATAGATTCAGAATAAAATTGAAAGAGCAGTAATTAATGAGTATAGTTATTGTGGCTAGTAAAGAATAAATATTTTAGACAGATAAATTACTTTTGCCATTATGTTTAAAGAGTAGGCATAGTACAGATGCCACTTATTTCATTATACAGTATAAGCAACTTACATGAGAGATTCTGTGTTATGGATGATCACTTTACAGTTCATTGTATTTTTGTTTTTTAGTTCTTCATTTTCTTCTGTGACGCATGTTCTCCTAGATCCTGTTTTTTCAGAACACATCATCCTTTCCTTGGGAGCACTGTTGTTTCTTGGTCTCTGTTGTTCCACTGTAATATCCCAGAATGCACCACTAACCTTAGCATATCTGTGGTCATCTGATGCAGGTATTAATCCCTGAGCATAATCTGTGAGTTTCCCTGGAATTATCTCAACTACAGTCAGAATAGTGGCCCACTCCTTCACTTTGAATCACAAATAGCAAGAATGTGATCCAGAACTCTAGGTATGTGCATTCTCGGTCAAAGTGGGAATAAAGTCTTATTTGCAGTTGAAGATGTGAAGACTAGCCTACAAACAGAAGTCAAGATGAGAAAATATGTTTGTATGAGTGGAAAATATGAAACTCTAATTTAAATATCTGCATTCAGAATTACCTCAACCCTATTGTTTCCTTGATTATTTTGGCTTTGATCATCGATGTGAAATCCTTCCTCTTTGACACAGTGTCAGGAAAGGTCCCAGATGGTGGCAGTTCCCTCAGTTTGGGTCCTGCAGTGAAGATAATTTGAGTAGATCTGTCAGTTAACTTGAAATCTGTCAGCTAACTTGAGATTGAGTGAAGGCAATACATTTCAACTCTCTGAGACATAGGCAGCTGTTGGACAGTGCATAGTACCTCAGTCCATCTTCCATGACAGAGTTCGGATGATGCCTCCTGCTGTAGAGAAGAGTGGATGAATGGGCTCTTACACATTGTTGGTGGAATTTTGATTGGGATAACATTAACAAATAGGGATATAGCCATTGAAGTCACATGAGAGCAGGACTGTGTTTGCTAAATGCCTTAGCTCCACCCCTACAAAACTCATAGGAGATACAGGTGCTCAATAGTGTTTTGTCATATGAACAAAGAAATGATAAGACCTATTTTTAACAAAGAAGCAAGTAAATGTATTTTGTGGGTCAGCACTCTGAGTCGATTAAATCTGCCCTCAAAGTGCATTTTAATATAGCATTGTTGATAGCAGAAAAAAATTTGAAATAATCTGAATGCCCATTCAAACAAGAATGACTGATACCCATAGCAAGAAACTTTATTCAGCCATTAGGAACACAAACACACACATTCACTCCATGCCAGTGAATCAGAATTCCATGAGTTTTATTGAGCTAGTAAGAAAAGAAATATAATGTTCACAAGCTCACACAGTTGGGCTGATATCCTTTAAGGAGAGAGATAGCCCATGGTGATTGACACTATCATATCCAGAAATCAAATCCTTTCTGTTGAAAAAGTCCTCTTAAATTCTCAATCCATAGATCAAAATTCTACTTCAACAAATGTGCAAAAAAAGTGACACTCTATGATTGAGAGTCAGAAGAGAGAAGTTCAGCAATTTCAGGCCCCCAAGGTCTGCATATATAAACATTATCAATTACAGATCATATGCTGTTTTGAAAGGATGTATGTACCCTAGAAAAGCCATGTTTTAATGAAAATCCCATTTCATAAAGGTAGAATAATCCCTATTCAATACTGGTATGTTTGTAACTGTAATCAGATCATCTCCCTGGAGATGTGATTTAATCAAGAGTGGTTGTTAAACTGGATCAGCCGGAGGCATCTCTCTACCCACTTGGGTGGTCCTTCATTAGGTTCTGAAGTCCTATAAAAGAGGAAACATTTTGGAGAATGAAGGAGAGTTGTAGAGAGCAGAGAATGATGCAGCACCATGAAGCAGAGAGTTTGTAGCCAGCAACCTTTGGAGATGAAGACAGTAAATACCTCTTGGGGAGCTTTATGAAACAGGAAGCCAGGAGATAAAGCTAGCAGAAGATGCCATGTTCACCATGTGCCCTTCCAGCTGAGAGAGAAACTGTGATTGTGCTCACCATGAGCCTTCTCACCTGAGAGAGAAACCCTGAACTTCATCAGCCTTCTTAAATCAAGGTATCTTTCTCTGGATACCTTTGATTGGACATTTCTATAGACTTGTTCTGATTGGGACATTTTCTCAGCCTTAAAATTGTAAACTAGCAATTTATTAAATTCCCCTTTCTAAAAGCCACTCCATGTCTGGTATATTGCATTCTGGCAGCTAGCAAATGATAACAGTTCATAAAATACTTTTGTTACATATTTTAAGTTTAAAAAAAGGGTAAACCATATTCTTTGCAGTTCCTTCTCCTTGTGTACCAGTCAATTATCTGGTAGTGAGCCTGAGATCTTGGTTAGTCCACTATGACAGCAATCAGGAAGAGGGAAAAAACCAGAGAAGGGTTAGGACAAACTGGAACCCACTGTTACCTCTTTGTGTCTGACACTGCAGGACAGACTTAGAGTATAAGGTCATTGTTCAATACATCTCCCAAATTATATGCAAAATAGTCTTGGGGTCTCTATAGCTGTATAAATGCAAGGTAGTTGTGGTAGTCATGAAGATGAATCACTCAGATCTCCTGATTTAGAGAGCATAATTATCACACAGCTGCATTTCTGAATCCATCACTTCATTCTTTGGAGGCCATGCTTCAAGAGGGCTGTTCTAATGCAGTGATTGAATTTGGCAGGGATACTAAGATAGGCCTGTTCCACAGATATATTTCTGTGAGACCCAGTACTCCTATGGCATGTGTTTAACTCTGGAATCCCCATATTTCTGGTGGAAAAGTCCCAAGAACTTCACTGAAGTCTGGGACACTGACAAATTTCTTTCTTTTTCTCATTAACTTGGATCAGGCCTGAATGACAGTCTCATGAGTCTCCTGGCATCTGCAGAATCCCTTCCATTTTTCTCTTACAAGTATTTCCCCAATAAATTTCTTACATATATAATCCCATTCTCATAACTGCTTCTTGGCAGAATTGAAATAAAACAATTGCTACCTCCAAGAATATAGGAGATAAACCCTATCACCCACAAAGCTTAAAATATTTATTTGGCTCTTTCCAGTCTCCAGCATCTTGTAATTATACATATTAAATAACTTTGAATATGGAGATATGAAAAAATTGTAGTTAGTTTAGTTTTTCGTGTTTTTTTTTTTTTGTCATGGGCAGGCACTGGAAATCGAACCCGGGTCTCCAGCATGGCAGGCAAGAATTTTGCCACTGAGCAATGGTTGCCCAGTCCTGTATTTAGTTTTTTATCCTCATTTTTAGGAATAAGAGGATAAGTGGAATAACAATATTCCTTGGCTTATTCGGAAGGTGGTGAAGTTTTCTGGAAGATGTCAGCACAATCTCTAGTACTTACATGTGGCCATTAATCTGGTGACAGTGCTCTTTTATTACTCATCAATAAAGAGGATCAAAAACTCTTCATTCTTGGGCAGGCACTGTTGGCTCAGTGGTAGAGTTCTCACCTGCCAAGCTAGAGACCTGGGTTCGATTTTCGGTTCTATTCCCAGTGCCTGTCCATGTGAAAAAACAAAAAAATGCAAAACTCTTTATTCTTATAGAGGAAGGATGGAAGTACATATTCACGTTCTTGTCTTAAGCCTATACTATAACTCGGCAGATCATATGTTGTTACAGGTATCATTGTAATGTAATACAATCCTATTTACGATAGGATAATTGTAAATAAAGATATTGTGTGAGCTCACAGACAAAACCCAAAGCAGAGTCACAGTTCAGAACCAAGGGTTAAGTCTTCTATAACAGAAGACTGCTTACTATATGAAAAACAGCTACTGCTAAGTAGAGACTGAACATGGGAAATCAGGTCCCTAAGAGAAAGAACAGCAGCTGTCCATAATGGTGCTGTGTTTCTCAGATTCATCAAGTCATGAAGCCAAGCAGGTTTAGCAACAATCCAGCAAAAAATGGATAAAATGGATGCGGAAATTACCTTGTGCACATCCAGAGATTATAAGTAACAGCCATGCTCAACTGCTCAGATTCTTAATGCATCTAACTTTGTTATAGAAATGCCTCTTCTTCAGCTCAGACATATGCCTTTGTTGAGGATCAAAGGATAGAGGAATAAAAAATATAATACATATACATAGGTTTAGTGAGGGCTACATTTACTAATTTGTGATTGTTTCTCCTCAACTAATGTTACATTTGAAAATTGTCATGCATCTTTTTGGCCCATGTACAGTAAGAAATTTACATTGCAGAAAAATCTACCCTTTTTATTAAAACCCTAGTACATCTGGAAACTTTCAAAGTGGCACAAGTAGTAAACATAACAGACAAAAATCTCTGCTCCAATGAGGATTATTTTGTAGTGGAATAAATATCATTAACATGATATACAGGTAGATGGATATGAAGATATAAATTACTGGGTTGATTAATCAATTATTATATTAGATGTTAATGCTTACTAAAAGGAAATATTTTTGAAGGAAGGGAGAAATGAAATATTAGGTAAAGATTAAAATTTTAAATATGGTGACCTGGGCTATTCAATGACGATTAACAGAAAGTAAGGATAATTGTATTCTAGGCTAAAGAACAGCAAATTAAAAAGCTGACAGTGGGAGCATGTGTGAGAAAAAACTGGTTTGATATACCCTTAATATATTCTGTGCTCCCCATGTTCAAACTGGACTGAGGGAGGTTAAGAATGGTACAAGATGACATTGGGAGCAGCAGAGGAGCCAAACTAAAGTCAGATGTTAAAAATATTGTTTAAAAGATTCTACAGTTACTGTGAGAACACAACAAAATTTGAGAAAATAAATATATGAATAGAGAATGTGTTCCTTAATGATGTAGAAAATAATGATGTTTTTTCCTTTTATTCTGTGTCCTACCTCCTTCATAAGAAACATCGTTGACTGTCAGACCTACCTCAAATCCAGGCAAAAATCTAAATGAACAGTCACAGCTGGTGAGCCTACAATGAAAGAGAACAATGATGGGAATTCACACCTACTTTTGCTGGTGGATTAGGAAGAAGGGTATATATGCTTCCATCTATTCACTTCCAAACCCTTTTCTTCCAAATGTTTCTACAAAGTACACTTTACTGAATCCATCATTTTACTTCAAACACAATAAGGTGATTAGAGACTCAATGCCTCATCCATTAAACAATCTATGTGTCTGAATAGAACTTCTGTGTACTTGAAGAAAGATGAGATCCAAGGATTCTGATTTCCAGACTAACTCTAGTATTAGATGTAAATTTATGGCAGTAGTGTTGACTAAACTACTTTGCTATTATGTTCCTACTTAACATTTTCATCAGTATGACCATGACCTCCTTATCCACCAGACTGTGGATAAGGGATTCAGCATGAGGTGAGGATTATGCACAGCAGAAAGTGACCTTGGCCCAGTTCTGGAGTGTGGGAGGAGTCTGGAGTCATGTAGACCACTATGCCTGACTCCAGGTAGAGGCTCACCAGTCATGGGAAAAACTCGTGGCTAGTGCTCTGCATCTCCCCTCCAGAGAGGCCATTTTGAGAACAGTGAAGAGATGAGAGGGTAGGTGCCCATAATGAGTCTAAAAGGGATAATGATAAACAAAACATTACTAAGAACACCACTATCTCAAAATGTGATGTATTCTCACCATATAGCTTCAGCATGGCAGGTATCTCATAGAAATGGTTTATCTCCTGCAGGCCACAGACAAGGAAATGCATGGTATAGATGGTTTGCATGAGTGAATCTAGAGCAACCCCAACCCATGATGCCACTGCTATTATCCAGGAAACATTATGGTTCATAATGACTAAGTATCAGAGAAGGTTACAAACTGCCACAAATCTGCCATAGGACATAAGGATTAGAAGAAACATTCAGCACCACTGAGAGTCAGGCAGAAGAATATCTGGACTCCACAGTCAATGAGAGAGATACTGTGTTTCCTAAGGATGGTTGATGATCATTAGGAACCAACTTGAAATGTAGAACAAGTCCATGAGAAAGAGAATTGACTGAGCAAAAAGTACATGGGGGTGTGGAGATGGAAGTCCACCCATATCAGGAGAATGAGAAAGAAATTGCCTGTGAGGTCAATGACATAAACCAGCAAGATGATATAGACCAGGAGGTTAGCATGTTGGAACCTAAGAGTCCCAAGAGGATAAAATCTGTCGTGGATGTGCTTTTCCTTCTATCCATATATCTGCCTCATCTGTAGCTCCTGATGGGTGGTGAGAGGAAAACAGGCTAGTTGGTAAATCTTATGCCCAGTTATGAGCTTTTTATTTTATTATTGATTGACTTGTATTTTCTTTTCTATTTGTAATTCAGATCTTAGTAGTATTAGATATCAAAAATCACATTTGAATAGACACTTTAGGCATCGATCTCAATAGACTGAAAACTGAACTAATGGCATTTCCCTGTAAATTCATTCTTCTTTCTCACTGTTTGAATAAATCCATTGGGACTGACACCACATTCAGCACAACTGTTCAAACCACAAAACTGGAAGTCATCACTGCCACATTATCTTTTTTTCAATATTTTTAAGAGCATTATCGACA
>PVIY010023890.1:0-38778 GCA_004026745.1 Myrmecophaga tridactyla | reverse complement strand
GTCTGCTTTATTGAGGAAGTGCACAGGCTTATATAGGCTGGGAGCATGCAGGGACATGTGTCGGGCTGGGATTGGTCACTGCTGTTGCTAGGGTGGAGGGCAGATTTCTGGGATTGGTCACCATTGTTGCTAGGGAGGAGGGCAGATTTAAGGTCAGCCATTTTGTGTTGCCTTGCATCAGCCATGGCAGCCATGTTGGCAATATTTTATGGCTTCTCCAACATGCTGTTAGGACTATAATTTTAGCTCTGACTTTTTTAATGTAAGCATTTAGGGCTATAAACTTCCCTCTCAGCACTACCTTCATTGCATCCAAGAATTGCTCTCATTTTCATTCATCTCAAGATATTTACTGATTTCACTTGCAATTTCTTCTTTGACCCACTCATTGCTTCAGTGTGGGTCATATATTTGTGAATTTTCTAGTTCTCCACCTGTTATTAATTTCCAGTTTCATTCCATTATTATCAGTGAAAGTGCTTTGAATCATTTCAATCTTAAAATTTATTGGGACTTGTTTTGTGATTGAAAGTGTGGTCTGCCCTGGAGAATGATCCATGAGGCATAAGAAGAACGTATATCTTGCTGTTTTGGGGTGCAATGATCTGCAGTGTGTGCTAGGTCTAGTTCACTTATCATATTATAAAAGTTCTCTGTTACTTATGATTCTCTGTCTATAGAGTCTCTCTATTGGTGAGTGTAGTGGACTGAATTATCCAGTAATCATTGTACAGATGTTCATTTTTCCAATGTTTGCCTCATGTATTTTAGGGCACCATGGTTATAAGCATTTATGATTGTAATTTATTCTTCATGGATTTTACTTTTATTATTATGTAGTGTCTCTTAATATTTTAAAGTTCTTTTTTTCTCTCATATTGGTCTATCTATCCAATCTCTTTTTGGTTAAAATTTGTATGATATACCTTTCTCCCACCTTTCACATTCAATCAGCCCTGTTGCACAATCTATATTCCTTTAGCAACAACTGCCCAATCTCTACTCTATTTATATCTCCTGATAATCTGTATTCTTAATTTCAGTTCTCCATGTTCACTCATTAGTATACTTCATATAAGAAAGACTGTACAGTATTTATCCTTTTGTTTCTGGCTAATGTCACTCAGCATAATGTCCTTAAGTTCCATCCACATTGTTACATGTTTCATGACTTTATTCTGTCTTACAGCATTGTAATATTCCATTTTATGTATATACCACAGCTTTCTTAGCCACTCATCCACTGATGGACATCTGGGCTGTTTCCATCCCTTGGCAATCATAAATAATGCTGCTATGAACATTGGTGTGCAAATGTCTATATGTGTCCTTGCCCTCATGTCCTCTGAATATATACCCAGCAATGGGATTGCTGGATTATATTACAATTTTATACTTATCTTCCTGAGGAAATGCAAAACTGCCTTCCAGAGTGGTTGTATCATTTTACATTCCCACCAACAGTGGATAAGTGTGCCCCTGTCCACATCCTCTCCAGCACTTGTCATTTTCTATTGTTGTTGTTGTTTTAATAATGGCCATTCTAATGGGTGTCAGATGATATTCATTGTGATTTTGATTTGCATTTCCCTAATAGCCAGTGAAGTTGAGCATCATTTCTGTGTCTTTGAGCCATTTTAATTTCCTATTCTGAGAAGTGCTTGTTCATGTCTTTTGCCCATTTTTTAATTGGATTGTTTTTCTTTTTGTTGTTGAGTTGAACAATCTCTTTATATATTCTGGATACTAGACCCTTATTTGATATTTCATTTCCAAATAATATCTTCCATTGTGTCAGTTGCCTTTTTACTTTATTGACAAAGTTCTTTGATGCACAAAAGTGTTTAATTTTCAGGGTTCCCATTTATCTGTTTCTTTCTTTAATGTTCAGGCTTTAGGTGCAAGGTCTACGAAACTGTCTTCTATTACAAATTTTATACAATATTTCCCTACATTTTCTTCTAGAATTTTTATGGTCTCAGCTCTAATGTTTAGGTCTTTGATCTATTTTGAGTTAATTTTTGTGTAGGATGTGATATATGGATACTTTTTCATTCTTCTGCATAAGGATATCCATTTCCCCAAGCACCATTTATTGAAGAAGCTATTCTGTCCCAGATGGGTTGGCTTGATCACCTAATCAAAGATAAATAGTCCATAGATGAGAAGGTCTATATCTGAACATCCTATTCAATTTCATAGTTCAGTTTATCTCTTTATGCTAATAAGATGCTGTTTTGACCACTGTAGCTTTGTAATATGCTTTACAGTCAGGTAGTGTGAAGCCTCCCACTTAATTTTTCTTTCTCAAGATATGTTAGCTATTTGAGATACCCTTTCCTTCAAAATAAATTTGGTTATGAGTTTTTCTATTCCTGCAAAGTAAGTTTTTGGGATTTTAATTGGTGTTGCATTGAATCAATAAATCAATTTAGTAGAATTGACATCTTAATAATATTGAGTCTTCCAATCCATGAAAATAGTATGCCTTTCCAATTATTTAGGTCTTCCATGATTTCTTTTAGCAATTTCTTGTAGTTTTTTGTGCATAAATCTTTTGTTTTCTTGGTTAAATTTATTTGTAAATATTTGATTATTTTGGCTGCTTTTGTAAATGGATTTTTTTCCTGATTTCTTCCTCAGATTGTTTATTACTAGTGTATAGAAACACTACTCTTTTGGGGGTGTTGATCTTGTACCCTGTCACTTTGCTGTACTCATTTATTAGCTCTAGCATCTTTGCTGTAGGTTTTTCAGGATTTTCTACATATAGCATCATATCATCTACAAACAGTAAACGTTTTACTTCTTCCTTTCCAAAATGGATGCCTCATATCTTTTTCTTATCTAATTGTTCTGGCTAGAACTTCCAGTCCAATGCTGAATAACAATGGTGACAGTGGGAATCCTTACTGGTTCCTGATTTTAGAGGGAAAACTTCCAGTCTTTCCCCATTGAGGATGATGTTGGCTGTGGGTTTTTCATATATTCCCTTTATCACGTTGAGGGAATCCCTTCTGTTCCTATCCTTTGAAGTGTTTTCATTAAGACAGGACACTGAACTTTGTCAAATGTCTTTTCTGCATCAACCAAGATGATCATGTAGTTTTTCTCCTTGTATTTTTTGATATGGTATATTACATAAATTTATTTTCTTATGTTGAACCATCTTTGCATCCCTAAAATAATCTGACTTGTTCATGGTGTATAATTCTTTTAGTGTACTGCTGGATTTGACTTGTAAGTATTTTATTGAAGATTTTCACATCTATATTCATTAGAGAGATTGGCCTGTAATTTTCTTTTCTTGTAGTATCTTTGTCTGGCTTTGATAATTGGGTGATGTTGACTTCATAGAATGAGTTACTCAACTTTCCCTCCTCTTCAAGTTTTTTGAAGAACTTGAGCATGGTTGGTACCAATTCTTCCTTGAATTCTTGGTAGAACTCACATGTGAAGCCATCTTGTCCTGGACTGTTCTTTTTGGGGAGTTTCTTTATGACTGACTCAATCTCTTTACCTGTGATTGGTTTGTTGAGGTTGTCTATTTCTTCTCAAATCAATGTTGCTTGTTCATGCCTTTCTGGGGAGTTGTCCATTTCATCTATGTTGTCTACTTTATTAACATATAGTTGCTCATAGTACCCTTTCATCCTGTCCTTTATTTTATTGCTGTTCTTTCTCTAGTTCTTCTAAGTGAGCAAACAATTCCTCAATTTTTTCTCTTTCTTCTTTATTCAATATAGACATTTAAGGCAATAAATTTCCCTCTTAGCACTTACTCTGGTTGTTTAAGAGTGGGTTGTTTAGCCTTCACATATTTGTGAATTCTATTGACTTCTACTGATTTCCAACTTATTATATTATGATCTGATAAAGTGTTTTGGATGATTTCAATCTCCTTAAATTTATCAAGAATTGTCTGTGACGCAGCATATGGTCTATCCTTGAGGAGATCCATGAGCCCTTGAAAAAAATTGATGAGAGAGGGGAATTGAAGTCCCCAACTATTATAGTAGAGGTGTCTATTTCTCCCTTCAGTGTTGTCAGTGTTTGCTTCATGTATATTGGAGCACTCTGGCTTCATGAATAAATATTTATGATTGTTATGTAATTCTTGTTGAATTGGCCCTTTATTATTACATAGTGTTCTTTGTCCCTCTTAATTGTTTTACATTGTGCTGGTTTGAAATGATCTATGTACCCTAGAAAAGCCATGTTTTAATCCTAATCCCATTTTGTAAAGGCAGCCATTACTTCTAACCCCTATTCATTTTGAATGTTTGGAACTGTAATTAGATCATCTCCCCGGAGATGTGATTTAATCAAGAGTGGTTGTTAAACTGCATTAGCTGGAGGCGTGTATCCACTCATTTGGGTGGATCTTGATTAGTTTTGGGAGTCCTATAAAAGAGGAAACATTTTGGAAAAAGAGAGAGATTTCTGAGAGAGCAGAGAATGACCTAGCCATGAGAAGCAGAGTCAACCAACCAGTGACCTTTGGAGATGAAGAAGGAAAATGCCTCCCGGGGAGCTTCATGAAACAGGAAGCCAGGAGAAGAAGCTAGCAGATGATGCTGTGTTCACCATACGCCCTTCCAGATGAGAGAGAAGCCCTGACTATGTTCACCATGTGCCTTTCCAGCTGAGAGAGAAACCCTGACCATGCTCACCATGTGCCTTCTCACTTGAGAGAGAAACCCTGAACCTCATCGACCTTCTTGAACCAAGGTATCTTTCTCTGGATGCCTTAGATTGGACATTTCTATAGACTTGTTTTAATTGGGACATTATCTTGGCCTTAGAAAGGTAAACTAGCAACTTATTAAATTCCCCTATTTAAAAGCCATTATGTTTCTGGTATATTGCATTCTGGCAGGTAGCAAACTAGAACATACATTTTAAGTCTAATTGGTTGAATATTAGTTTAGCTACTCCTGCTTTTTTCTGATTGTTGTTTGTATGAAATATCTTTTCCCAACCTTTCGCTTTGAACTTATTTTTGTCCTTGTCTCTAAAATCAGTCTCTTGTAGACAGCATATAGATGGATCAATTTTTAATCCATTCTGCCAGTCTGTGTCTTTTGATTGGGGATTTTAATTCATTAAAATGTACTGCTATTACTATAAAGGCAGTACTTTCTTCTACTATTTTGTCTTTTGGATTTTATATGTCATAACTTGTTTTTTCCCTTTTTACCCTTACTGACAGCCTTCATTTCTATACCCTTCTCCAGACCTCTCTCTCCTGCCTTTTTCTATCTGCCAGTAGTGCCCTTTTTTGTATTTCTTGCAAAGCCAGCCTCGTGGTGACAAATTCTCTCAGTGACTCTTTGTCTGAAAATATTTTAATCTCTCCCTCATTTTTGAAGGACAATTTTACTGAATATGGAATTCTTGTTTGGCAGTTTTTCTATTTTAGAATCTTAAATACATCATACCACTGCCTTCTCAATTCCATGTTTTCTGCTGAGAAATCCACGTATAGTCTTATTGGGCTTCCTAAGTATGTAATGGATTGTTTTTCTCTTGATGCTTTCAAAATTCTTTTTCTCTTTGATATCTGACAATCTGATTAGTACGAGTCTTGGAGTATATATATATGGATCTATTCTGTTTGGGGTATGCTCCACTTCTTGGATCTGTAATTTAATGTCTTTCATAAGAGATGGGAATTTTTCAGTGATTATTTCCTCCATTAGTCTTTCTCCTCCTTTTCCTTTCTCTTCTCCTTCTGGGACACCCACAACATGTATATTCATGGACTTCATGTAGTCATTCAATTCCCTGGGACCCTGCTCATATTTTTCTATTCTTTTCCCTATATTTTCTTTTGCATCTTGGATTTCAGATGTCCAGTCCTCTAGTTCACTAATCCTTTCTTCCGACTTCAAATCTACTGTTGTAGGTTTCCACTGTTTTTCATCTTTTCTATTGTGCCTTTCATTCCCATAAGTTCTGCAATTTATTTTTTCAAACTTTTGGTTTTTCCTTCTTCTTCACCCAAGGTATCTTTCTCTGGATGCCTTAGATTGGACATTTCTATAGACTTGTTTGTCTCCCTCAACTTAATGATTTGATTTTTGATGCGATTTTCTACATCTTTTAGAACACCCTGAATTAGTTGTTTCAACTCCTGTATCTCATTTGAATTGTTTGTTTGTTCCTTTGACTGGACCATATCTTCCATTTTTCTAGTATGACTTGTTCTTTTTTGCTGGTGTCCAGACATTTGATTTCCTTAATTAGTTAGTTCTGGAGGTTATTTTCACTCTTTCACTTAGGATTTTCTTGCTGGATGCCTTTGTTCTGTATTTGTTCTTTGACATTCAGTTCAACTTATTCTAGACCTCTAGTATAGGTTCTGTTCATCTGATTTGAATTTTTCAGTTCTTGTCTTCCTGTTTCTTCCCTGCCTATTGGATTCTTTTTCTTTTTTTCTTTTCTTTCTTTTTTTTTTTGAGGAGGGTCTCCTCAGATATTATACACGCCAGTCAGACTTTCCTGGACTTTGACTGGGCACCTCTCAGTAGGAAAGAGCCACTAGCATCAATTTTCCCTGAGGGTGAGATGCAGTAGGTTGTCAGACTTTCCTATGAAAACTCTTCAGTCTGTTTTTTTCCATCCTGCCCAGCTTGTCTGCCTATGGCTTCCCACCAGGGTAAAGTGATGTGGCGCCTTTAATTTCAGCAGACTCTCCTTTCTGGGAGCATGTTTGAGACAGAGGTGAGGTTGTGGACTGGCATTAATTGCTTCAGTTTTCCAGTCCCTGGGGCCTGAATTCCTTGAAAGAGTGATTACACTTGAGCTGGGCCCCACCTTTCTCTTGGAGAAGGTACAGCCTTCAGAGAATTAACTCCTTTCATCTGATTAGCTGTTTTGTTTCCCAGACAATCTTAATCAACTCTTGTCTGGGGCAGTGCTGAAGTCTGAGAAGGCTTCCAGTTCTATCTAAAGAGTTGTTAATGCATAGAAAACAAAACAAAACAAAAAGCCTTTTAAGAGAAGGACCCCTGCTCCCTGGGTTTGTCAATCAAGAGCTTAAGTTGGTACATGGATCTTTGTATCTTTAGGCTTCTAGGTATCTGATTATCTTAATGAATTTACTCTGAAGGTCAGTTGCTCTCTCTTACCTAGGGTTTTGTTGTTCATTGGCTTTGAGTTAAGGCTTTTCTTTGACACTTTCTTTCAACTTATTCTAGAACTTTAGAGTAGCCTCTGTTGAACTGACCAGATTTTTTCAGCTCTTCTTCATTGGCTTCTTAACCTGGATATATGGTACAATTTTTAAGATTGCACTATGTATGCAATTGTTTCACCCCCAGGAGAAAGTTTCCCTTCATCTGTTCCTTCTCCAGGTATCTTGATATCTTCTGTTTCAGTTTTGTTTCTATAAGTTTGTTCTTTCATTATCTCTAGCTGCTTTCACCTAAAGGGCAAATTCTGGGAGGAGGACTTTCTGAAGTCAGTATTTCCCAGCCTAAACAAGGGGTGCAGACTGGCTCAAAGTACCCTTGGGAGAGGGTCAGGAAAGACACCAAAAGCTTTTTTGATTGTTCCCTGAAACTGTGCTTTCTTGTCCTACCCAGAAGATGGCTCCCTTCAGCAAACTGATCCCCATAGGCCTAAAGAGGCACTGTGCCTTTACGCCTCCACTGCCATCCCATTTGGGGGTTTTGTTGAAATACTGGCTGCTGCTACCTTTTTCCATGGTGGCTTGAAACAGTAGCTCAAAGCCAGGACCCAGTGATCCAAATTTGCTAATCAAAAGCCATGTTCAGTGCTCAGCTATTCCTTCCTCCCCCCACACACACACCATTCCTGGGGAAGAGAATTTTTATGTCCCTTTCTATCCAGAGATTGGATCCCAAGGTCAACCACTGGGAGAGTGGAGAATGGGTCTGGCAGATGCCATGAAGAGAGAACATCTCACAGATCTTTACTGTAGTTTATCTGTCTCTTCCTTCTGTTCTTCCCTGTATGCTATAGTGTTCTTCTGGCCTCCACAGTCCCAGATCATTTGCTGCAGATAGTTCCTGCTAACTTACTAGTTGTTTTAGGGGAAGAAGTGAGTCCTGGTGCTCCCTACTCAGTCATCTTCTTCAGAAGTCCTTCAGCAATAAGCTTTTTAACAAGGTCCCCAGGTGATTCTGGTGCAGTTAAAAGCTAGAATCTTCAACCTGGATAGTAAGCATGATCAGCCACAGCTGCATCCTGGCACCTGCCTGGCCAGTAGCATACACTAACATTTTCTGATGACTGAATCGACTACACATGGCTGACTGGAAAGGGAACACATGAAGCAATTGGATGATGTAACTCTCCAGTTATTATTATTTAGCCTGTTTCCTTATCTATCCCCTACTTTCAGTTTTAGAGACATTTTACCCTCCAAAGCAGGTTCATTGGCTCTTACTCATCATCCACATATGGAATCTATGGACAGCTTGGGAAAACTAACACAAAATATCTCTTCCTCCAGATCATATGCACTACTCCTTTTTATATGCCTCAGGGCAGCCTATGAATATTTCTATTTATTCTGAAGGAGCTTTTGCCCAGAGTCTCAAATGAGTATTTGAGGAACAACACTCTCTCTTTTCTCAATATTATCCTCAGTTTTTAAAATCAATTCTTCATTGAATGCTGAAGGTCAGAAAATCAGGGCACATGAGTCTTTCTCCCTCATTCTCTGTTTCAATTTCCTTCTTCCTTTCTCTAACATTCTCTGGGGCCAGAACAGAGTTTATTTTATATTTTCTTCCCTATGCTGTATCTTTCTACCATACAAACCTATAGACACCATAGAAAACACTCATTTTCAAAGCATAAGTAGCTTCTCAATCAGACTGTGGAGAAAAGAAATCTATGATTTGAGAACTTCAAATCCTTTTTCACCACTGCAATGTGACTGACTTCATCCTATTTTAAATATCAATAGCTGAAAATTATTTTGGTCTTTCCTTTTGTATTATTTTTGTATATTTCTAAATCAATATCCTAAGGTAGACATTGCCTTAGATAAATTAGATTGAAGGTCTTACATCTCAAAAGGCAAATGAAAGTATGTTGATTGTTTTTGACATGTCCTTGCTGTTGCAAATATTTCTCAGCAGACAATTAGAATAATTCTCAGACAGAACAGCCACTTTTTAAATTTTATGATGTGTCTCTCTTCTCAAAATATATTTTAATCTAGAAGTCTCCATGTTATTTTCTAATTTCTCTTCTAACTTTTGTGAAAAATTTTAAGAAATGCATCATATTCTCAACACATAAGAATTCACTGAAAAGAAATGCTAAATAGTGTTTAATAACATGCTTTTAATTTTAATAACTTTTCAGTTTTTAAAAAGTGATTCACATTGTGGTACATTTTAGTGACATGAAATTTCAATTCTAAAGTTCTTGCTTAATTTACAATTGGCAATTGGTCTAAATGTGGGTATAATCTTGAACCATCAATATTAATTCTGCATTATATAAATTGCCCTTAGCCACAAAAGCAAGGACTGGCTTTTTTTTCTTTTTTTTGTATGCTGTATGGCAGGTCACATTTCATTATTTTTCCATGTAAGTATCCCATTATTGCAGCGCCATTTGTTGATTTGATTTGTTTGCTCCCTTGTTTTTTGGGAAATGCATGGACTGGGAATCAAACCTGCATGGTAGACCAAAATTCTACCAATGAACCACCCTTGCATCCCCCAGGACTGGCATTTAAGCAGTAAACTCTAGAATATAAAGACTTCATATCTATATCTATCTATCTATCTACCTATCTATCTATAAACATATATATGTCTGTAGATAGATATAATAAATTACATTGTAATTATTTAATGTTTATTTTGATAAATATAATTTATTTATATATTTATTACATGTATTATATTATGTATTATTTTTTTTAAATATTTTATTATATTTATGTAGTAGGGTGCTTCACTTCAGCTAAAAACTAAAATAAATCACATTATTATTCACTTAGGACACATTGAAGTTAACTTAAATGCACATATAAGAAAAATAGTAAAAGTCTGTTCATGGCCTTCCACTTTGTTAGATATTCTTACATATCAAGAAAATTTACCTCAGCAGTGCCAATTAAAAAGTGAAATTATGCAACAATTATCATCTTTTGGCTTGTCTTCTAAATTGCTGTGATAGGCAGATGGAGGAGTTCCTTACAGAAATATGAATCATCAGAGTGCCAACAAGTGAATTCTTTCCTGAGTTCAATATATCAGACATCTTTCAAAATGAACACATATATACACCCTCACAAAGAATAACTAAATGCCAAGATTTCAACCACTTTCCTCTAGTATATAATAATAATGAAAATATTTAAATAACTTTTATTTTCATCATATAATATACACTGAGTACTGCAGTATATATTTTATACATATTATCTATTTTAATATGAGATATATTTTTCAAAGAGTTGGATCTTGGAGATAAAAAAGGTTAAATATTTCTCCCAACCACAAAAACCAACCACTGAGGATTCCAATTCCAAAGCTCATGCTCTCAACAATTATGCTAAACTGTCCTAAAATCTGTTAATGAGAAAGTCCTTAATATTTAAGCATTACCCCCCATATATTTATCTTAAAGAACTCTTCTTTTAATAAATATGTAGTACATCATTACTTACCTGTACCAAGGAAGTTATTAGACTTTATTCACCTCATGTAGGAGAATACATGGTGTGCTGGTTTGAAAGGAAGTATGCCCCCTAAAAAAAGCCATGTTTTAATATAAATCCCATTTCATAAAGGTAGAATAATCCCTATTCAATACTGTATGTTTGAAACTGTGATTGGATCATCTCCCTGGTTGATGTGATTTAGTTAAGAATGGTTGTTAAACTGGATTAGGGGATGACATGTCTCCACCCATTTGAGTGGGTCTTGATTAGTTTCTGAAGTCCTATAAAAGAGGAAACATTTTGGAGAAAGAGATTCAGAGACTTTGGAGAGAGTAGAGAATGCTGCAGCACCACGAAGCAGAGAGTCCACCAGCCAGAGACCTTTGGAGATGAAGAAGAAAGACACCTCCCGGGGAGCTTCGTGAAACCGTAAGCCAGGAGAGAAAGCTAGCAGATGACGCTGTATTCGCCATGTGCCCTTCCAGCTGGGAGAGAAGCCCTGACTGTGTTCGCCATGTGCCTTGTCACTTGAGAGAGAAACCCTGAACTTCATCGGCCTTCTTGAGCCAAGGTATCTTTCCCCAGATGCCTTTGATTGGACATTTTTATAGACTTGTTTTAATTGGGACATTTTCTCAGTCTTAGAACTGTAAACTAGCAACTTATTAAATTCCCCTTTTAAAAAGCCATTCCTTTTCTGGTATATTGCATTCCAGCAGCTAGCAAACTAGAACACATGGTAAATCTGTTAAGGAATTATCTTACTGAGGCTATAATAATGGCTATCTATGCTTTAGTCCTTGTACAAATATTTTGAGGGATGAATATTGTTCTAGTTTGCTAGCTGCCAGAATGCAATATAATAGAAAAGGAATGGGTTTTAAAAAGGGGACTCTCATAAGTTGTTAGTTTACAGTTCTAAGGCCGAGAAAATGTCCCAATTAGAGCAAATCTATAGAAATGTTCAACCTAAGGCATCCAGGGAAAGATACCTTAATTCAAGAAGGCCAATGAAGTTCAGGGTTTCTCTCACAAGTGGAAAGGCACGCGGTGAACACAATCAGGGTTTCTCTCTCAGCTGGAAGAGCACATGGTGAACATGGAGTCATCTGCTAGCTTCCTCTCCAGCTCCCTGGGAGGCATTTTCCTTCTTCATCTCCAAAAGTCACTGGCTAGTGGACTCTGCTTTGTGGTTCTGTAGCATTTTCTGAAGTCCTTCTCTGCTGTCCCTTAATCTCTTTCTTTCCCCAAAATGTTTCCTCTTTTTATATTTTATACAGTAAAGTAATCAAGACCCACCTAGAAAGGGTGGAGACAAGGCTCCACCTAATCCAGTTTAACAACCACTCTTGATTGAGTCACATCTCCAGGAGATGATCTAATTAAATTTCAAACACAGAGTACCGAATAGAGATTAGAAGAAACGGCTGCCTTTACAAAATGGGATTAGGATTAAAACATGGCTTTTCTAGAGTACATCCTTTCAAACCAGCACAACTGTATTATCAATAATATTTATATTTATGTGCCTTCTTTCCAAAGTAGCAATATGGCATCTTATTTGATCATCCCTTAAGGTCTGTACAGAAAGTAAGAGAACTCGATTTCATTTTGTTAGGAAAATAACAAACTTCTCTATTTTGAATAAATGAATTTAGCTTCTTGGAAATAATCACTTGACAAGTTCTAGAATATCTGATAGAACAACATCATTTTACATGGTGTTGATTACCTCAATAGAACAGTAAAATTTAACAACCCTTATTCCAGGGCTATGATTTGAACAGTTTTTTAATTGGGCATTTGGGTTATAATGATGAATAAGCCACAGTCTCTATCCCAAAGAGCTACAATCCCAGACCATATTTTTAATATAATGGCTTTCAACTCTTTCTCTTAGGGTTTTTCAATTAGGCATCAAGATACATAACATCAATAGTTTACGTTTTTTAAAAATAATGTATTTTTTAAACTCTGGAAAATAGGAGAGATATAATTTAAACATTTTGTGCAGGAACATAACTGTATTTCATTACTAGATCTGGCATTGTATGTATTTAAAAGGAAATATTTTCTAAATGATATTGTGAGTGCAGATGCTTTGGAGGTCAATAAAGAAAAATTATCTGTACTTTATATTAACCTTTTTATCTCTGTAATCTTACCCTTCCAATATATGTCTTAAGACTCTTGAATTAAAAATAATGAGGGTTAAGGTAAAATCAAAAGGAAAATAATCATGTTAAAATATACTAAGGTAATCATAACTAGTCCAAATTAATAAATTATAGATTATTGGCAAATACTACAGGGTCTATTGTTTTCTAATAATTTATAAAAATCCCTTAGGAGTTTGATTTCTCCTAAACTCACCATGAAAAATATTGTGGAAAGTTGTGCTAGTAAGCAAATTTGGTTAAATGTTTTCCTGGAGGGATGGAGCATGGACAAGCATTTTCCTAACCTTGATTTCTTATACTTCCGGTTTTGGAATACTTTCGCCAATGTTACCATCTAAATATTTCAGACTTATTATATGGATGAACCTTCAAATATACTGCACTGAGAATTTTAAATTAGTTCCAGGTAACTGAAAAAAAAATCACGTGCAAATTAGCATAAAAGTTTATATGTGAAATAGCATTGTAGTAGATTGAATTATGTAGTCCAGAAAAAATATCTTAATTAAAAAAATCTAAATGAATGTTATTTTTATTATGGTGCAGCGAAGTGAATCAGGGTCTTAATCTTAATACTGAAGGCTTTGTAAAACATAACCTGGACACCAATGGAACCTGGAAGAGTATGAACAGATGTTGCCATGTAAACTGTCGTGTAACTAAAAAGTCAAGAAGCCAAGGATCACTGGAGTCAGCATACCACATTCTTCAGGAAGAAAGTATTGCCTTAATTTTGGACGACTCCTACCCACAAAACCATTAGCCAATAAATTCCCATTGTTTGAGCCAATCCATTTGTGGTATTTATGGTCCCAGCCAGGAAAGTAAGACAAGTATTTGTTTTCACTTGCATTAATTTATTTCACTTCCACCACCACCTTCCTGTAAGGTAGATATGGCAGGTACAGTAATACTTGCTTATTTATCTTGAAATCTGTACTCTTAAGTAGTTGCAAGATTCAGCCTTTGACTCAGCTTGTAAAGTGCTTCTCAGACAGTATTTCAGAATATCTAACCTCAGGGACAACAGTCTTTCTATGACACTGCACTGTACTTTATATTAAGCATGCAAACATGAACAAAATGAATAACTTACAACTTATTGAAAATGTATTATATTCTACATATTGTGCCCAGTGCTTTAGATATCTGTTGTCTCATATAATCCATGCAGCTGCCTTAACTTCATTGTATAGATGAGGAAAACAAAACCTAGAGACAATTTAAAAGCATTAACTGAATTTAATCTTTTTGACTCCAAAGATAACAAAGATATGGTATCATAGATACCATGATATGGCCTCCAGGAGAGGGAGACAGAGAGTGCTGGATTTGGGAACAGAACAGAAGAGTTTAAGTGCTCTTTCTGAGACTTTCCAGGGTCTGACTACCAGGAACTCCCTTAAACTTGGAGTCTAGACATTTTGCATTATTGGGGGAAGCAGTGGAAGTTGCCATTTGTTTTCTTTTGTTTTGAAAGTCTAAATTTTAGATTAACAAATAAATACTTTGAAGCCTTTGAGGTTTCAGTGGTGCAATGTGTGGCATTATTTTGTTGTTTATAAAGAGCCATACAACCATAAGAAATACATCGATTGTAATTTTCTAAAAGGCTAGCCCTCAGATGCATTTTGAAAATAATTTTAAGGAATGAGGAACTGTAAGACTTTTAATATGGTAGGCCAACTCTAGTTTCTAAGAAAGATTAAATGTATGTGTTCCTCTGCCATTCTGTTCAAGGAGGAAAGGTATTTAAAAATTTTTAAGCCAATGAAAGTTTATGTTTCTTGTCCAAAAATATAACACTATTATATGACCGCAAGGTATTTTTAACAGAGTCTCCAAATGTGAATTTATGAAATTTATAGATTTGGAATAGCTTCTCAACTTTCAAGTAAAAAAATGTAGCATTTTATATTTTAACTAGTTCATTTACTTAAATTATCATCATGACTCTTGCTTCAGAAAGATTTATAGAAACATAGCTTGAATAAGGAAGAGTATGCATATGATTAGTAGAGAGGTCCATTAAATTTCTTAAAGATATTTTGGCATATACTCCTGTGGGTCATTACTAAATGATGAGTTAAAGCATAGGCTGATATCACTGTCTTTACAGTGACACTTGTGATTAGGCAATAAAATTCTTGATGTCTGGGAATTTAGCTCTATAACTTCGTTTTGCTCAAGAAGGACAGTGCCACAAGTCATTTTATTTTGCTGCCATTAAAGTACAGGTCACCTTTACCGTGTACTGGAAGTAAAATTAGACAACTATGGTTCTACAAGGGCAAGATAATTTTTACTCTATTAAAGCCAGGCAGTTGGCTTTCGGTCTTGTAATTCATATGTAAGTGAACATTCTTGCCAAGAGAAGATACATAGCTTACTCCAGGAATCTGGAATCATAACTTTATGCCATCATTTATTATCTATTTGAAACTGGGAACATTGATAAAATCCTTTAATCTATGTTTCTTTATTTATTAATATGGTATTTTAATAATACCATAATTTAAGTTTTGGGAAAATGACAAAACCAGTCATATGTGCATCAAATAATGGTGCATCTAGTCATTTCTTTGAGAAATCATTATAAACAATTAACATGGTAAGGCAGGTTAGCTATTTTTCTTCCAAATTATAGCTTAAAACCTATTTATTCATGAATATGTATGGCTATATCATATATAAAATCTGTTTGTTAATTTCTTTAGTATCATGTTTAGTTTCATGCTCATTCCATGGCATGAAATGAGATTACTTAAAAAATGGGAATTTATTGGCTCACATTTTTGAGCCTAGGAAAAGCCAAGAATTAAGACATCATCAAAATGATGCTTTTTCCCAGAAATCTGTAGTGTTCTGGGGCTGGTTGATTGCGCTTCTGGCTTGCTTTCTTTCTTCTTTTTTTCTGAACTTCCCTATAAGGCCTTCAGTGATTGGATTAAGACCCTTCCTGTTTCAGCTGGACCACACCTTAACTGATGTAACCTCATCAAAAGGTCTTATTTACAAGGGTTCAGACCCACAGGAATGGATAAGTTTAAGAACAAGTTTTTCTGGGCACAAAGCTCCCAGCCAACACATGTCAGTTTATCAGTTTATCACTTACTATCCAATGAGTGATAATGACCTAAAAGTAATTTACTTCCAAACCATATCCATTATATATAGTGGTAGAACAGAAATTTAGACTCTAATCTCTTCTTTTTGGAAATGAGGAAGCTGAAGCAACATATGCAAAGTCCCATCTTAAGATCATAGTGAAGTCAGGGCCAGGTCAGTGCTATTTCCACTGCTCCAGACAGCCTCCATCTGCATTCTCTACTGCTCCTAGCTGCTAATTTCTTCTATACTGAAGTAGTTATATTTCCTGACTGAACCACAGCTTTCTGTGACACCTTCAGGGCTGCTTTTGAAAATACAACTCAAATTATTGTGATTTTGAAATACCTTGTGACTTTCTAATTTGGAATGATTCATATTATGGTGTCTCCATTAAGATATAGCCTCAAGTATTGGCTGTACTGGACATGAGCATGAAAGAAAAATTTAAAAAAAGGAAGAACTCAAAATAGTGATGCTGGTACAGAGAGAAACAGGCAGTCTGTGTCTGATATATTATTAGAAAAATAATGTTTCTAAACAAATGAGAATGTATGTCCGCAGAAAAGAAATGAAGAAAACCCTTGGTATACTTTCAGAATAAATCCTAGTTCTTCAACAGCTACAACCAAATTCTCTAATTGAGTGCAATGTGATTCTAATTAAACTTCCATTATTGTCAAAATGAATATTGCAGATCCATCCAAAGAGTACTAGAGAATACTGAAGTAACTAGCTTTATGACCATGTCATCTTCCTATATTTGTTTAAAAATGTAAATTGAGTGGATTGAAACTATATTGCATTTAAGTTTATTTCCAGTTATAAATTAAATTTTCAAGGCATTTAATCCATTCCCTCCATCTTTTTTACTGCCTCTGTTGACTAATAAACACCACTGTGATGTTAAGTTCAAAGTGTCACTTCGGCTAGGTTAATGTACCCAGTCGTTTGGTCAAGCAAGCATTGGTTTTATTGTTACTGGAAGGATGTTTTATGGATTTAGTCAGTTGAGCACCTCTATAGCTGATTACATCTTCAGTCAACTAAGGAAATTGTTTTGGTTTGTTAAATGCTGCTAGAATGCAGTATACCAAAAATGGGGTGGCTTTTATTTTAGGATTTATTAAGTTACAAGTTTACAATTCTAAGGCCAGTAAAATGTCCAAACTAAGGCATTCAGGAAAAGATACCTTGACTCAAGAAAGGCTGATGTCTGTCACATGGGATGGTAGTGGCTGGCATCTGCTGGTCCTTGTTCCCAGTTCCATTGCTTTCAGCTTTGATGCCAGTGGTTTCCTCTCTAGGCATCTGTGGGCCTTCACTCATCTCCTCTGGTTTCTGGCTTGCATAGCATCTCATGAGAAAGCACATAGTGATGTCTGCTGGGCTCTTCATCTCCAAACATCCATGTCTAGGCATCTGCTCTCTCTTTCAGCACTCCAACCATCCTCAAATGGCTCCTATTTTGTCAGCTCTGAAGCAACTCCAAAATATTTCCCTTTTTAAAGGACTCCGATAAACTAATCAAGACTCACCTGAATGGGCAAAGTCAGATCCCCATCTAATCAAAATATCAAACCCACAATTGGGTGTGTCACATCTCCATGGAAACAATACTATCAGAGGTTTTCTACCCTACAATATTCAAGCAGGATTAACAGAAACATGGCTGCCCCTACGAGACATGGCTTTTCTGGGGTACATAATAGCTTCAAACTGGGACAGAGATTGCCTTTAATAATGAAAGAAGTCTCATTCAATCTGTTGAAGGTCTGAGAAAGAAAACTAATGATTTCAGCTGCCAAAAAAGAAGAATTTCCATCTCTGCTTCAGCCAGTTAGCTTCTCCCAGTAATTCATTGTAAACCTTGGTCATAGTTTCCAGCTTACATTCTGCTCTACAGAATTCAGACTTGCCCACCCCCAAAATCATATGAACCAATTTCTATAACAATTCTCATAATATTTACATTATACATATAGACTAATTCATATATTAATACAACCACCAAAGTAGTAAATTGCTGTAATGCAGAAAGTGCCTTCTTTTATAAATATCCATAAGATTCCTTGAACTAGACTATGTTTGAATTGAAAAGTTGGTAAAAAGTGAAGGAGAAGGGCTCTGCAAATTGATGTAATACATTTTTCACTTAACTGTTTCCAAGTCTGAAAAATTCAAATATATATATATATATTTTTTCCATGTGATGCAGTTGTTCAGCTAATTGCAGCACTTCAGTAATGTAACCCACATTTATATTTAATCAAAAAATTGTAGGAGCAATATTACAATAGTGACTGCTTATTAGCATATTCTGAAAGAAATGCTGTTTTCTACACATTCTACTAATAGAAACAATGAGTGATGTTTATTGTTAATATAACGTTTTCACAGTGAATAAGTCACTGATTCTGGTCTAGCAAATGTTGTGTAACATTTCCCCTCCCCCAAGGGAAAAGCATGGTATAAGAAAAGTAAAATGAACAATGTGTAGAAAGTTTTGTTGTGTCACTGATTTGTGACAATGGGGACAGTGATTGTCTTGGATGAGCAGAATCAACAGTAACATTTCAGACTTCATCAACTTCAAACAAACCCTTTGCCAGAGATATTGAGGAGTGGGGAATTGGCCCAATATGGTCACTAGCTCAACCACCAGGCATGGGTGAAGGTGCCAAGGAACCATGTCCCAAAGGAGAAGGCAGCCAGGGCAAAGCCTGACAACAGAATCCTCATTAGATAGTGAGTGCTCCACAAATGTTGTTGGGATGAATAACTTTAAAGAATTCAACTGATTTTTGCTTTACAGACAGCAGAAGCCCATTTCAACACAATGTTAAGTGAGAATCAAGTGTTAATTTGGGGATCTGTAAATAATTTTTCTGCTATGTTTGGATGAAACTGTACATATTTATACTACTAGCTCCTCTCCCAAATTTTATATTATCTCTCCAGTTTTCATTTTTCACATATTTCTTCTCTCAAAGGAGCTCTTCTGGATAATAATTTTATTGTAAAACCTTAACATAAGATTTTTGTCATTTGGGGCAATAAATTATAGTGTTTATGAATTTGTTATCCTCACAATTAATGCACCTGTCTCATGCCACCATTTATTCTCCATTTCTCCCTCCTCCAAAAACCTAGCAATTTTATATCTGCCCAGCAAGTATACTGTAATTAACACCATTGCTGTGACAATAATGGAAGTGAAACCAAGAGTCTGGACTGAAAATGACTGTGTGGCAACATGCTACTCACTCTCTTTGTACAACTTCAGAATTATGGGAATAATATAGCATACATGTTTTCTTTGAACCTCTCTTGAAAGATCAGATTAAGGCAATAGGACAGGTAAAAGTTTTAGCCTTTATGATGGTTCAGTTCATCTTTCCAGTTGTTTAGTCAAGCAGGCACTGTCATGATTGTTATCCTGAGGATATTTCATGGATTCAAATCATCAGTAAGTTGATTGCATCTATAGCTTACAGCATCTACAACCAACTAAGGAGATTGTCTTTAACAATGAGAGACATCTCACCCAATCAGTTGAAGGCTTTAAAAGAAGTGATGAAAATTTCTATTTGTTTGGCCAGCAAGCTTCTCCTGGGGAATTAATTCAAAGCCTTCATTGGAATTCCAGCTTGTGACCTGCCCAATGGAATTTGGACTCACCCATCCCCAAAGTCATATCACCAATTCCTATGTAAAAATCTCATATAATAAATCTCTATATAGAGAACCCTAAATTAATACATACCTGACTTCAGAGCCTGGATTTAAATATAGGGCCCTTTACTTAACTGCTGTGTAATATCCGGAAAGTTATTAAATCTAAACTTTAGATCTATAGAATGGGCAAATGTATTGGATCTACTCTCAAGGAACTGCAAGGGCCAAATGAGATATGTGACAGTATATACCGTAATGAATGACCCACACATAAAAACACTAAATAAATGGTAATTTATGCTGTTCATTATTTTAAAGGCTTATCTAGCATATGATTTCTTTTTCATTCATAAGTATCTACTTGTGAAGGAAAACAAATTACATAACTAAATGTAGTGAACACTGAAAAGATTGTCACTATACAATATATTTGTTTAATGATCTTTGATTTTTTCTAGAAATATATGGTATTTTCCAAAAGTACTAGATGACAATGGTTGGGGAGGGATTGATTAAGGAACAAAATCAGTCCTTTACCACAGATCATTATAGAATCTCTTGAGAAATACTTCTTTAACTTTAATGTGCACACAAATCACCTCGGTTGGGGTGAGCCATAAGAGTCTACATTTCTAATAAGCTCCCTGCTCTGAGGAAAACAGTTTAGTAGAAATATATATAGTAGAAAACTCATACTAATCACAACTTCTGACCCATTCATAGTTAGTAGAAAACCATACTTGCCACCACAATTGAATTTTATTGGTTACCTTCAATCAATTGTCTCAATGTGAAGTAAATATAAAGCTCAATTAGGAAAAGTGAAAATGTTTAGGAGTTATCTAAATTGGCATTAGTATATATTAGTATATTTGGAAAGCATTTACCTTTGATACAGGACCTTGGCTACCTGTCAGGGATGAAGGTATTTTCTAAGATGCAAAGTAAAAGGCTTTGATATTCTAATCTATTCTGGGACAGAGGCCAATTAGTGTGTCATAGTAGAAGTCACCTGGTATACACAGAGTGTGTGTGTACATTTGCTTCATGAATGTGGGAGACTGGAAGAATTAACTAAAAATATCCGTAGTAAATTCCATTTGAAGACAGAAATGAAATGTTGCTGAGGCAGATAAATCCTGGAAAAGATCATTGGGCTGGCCATGTTATGAACACGGAATGCCTCCCTTCTAATTTCCAGCCACTTTAATTTGCGTCTCATCAAATCAAAACTCCAACTGCAAGGCTGTAGGGATTTTACCTGGGTATTGCAAACCCAAATACTGTCCCTAAACCATTCATCTCTGCCGTCACCACCTAGCTGAAAACAATTGTTTATAAAATAAAAATACTGCCACCTACTGTGATGGTTAGGGTCTGGTGTCAACTTGGCCAAGTGATGATGCACAGTTCTCTAGTCAGGCAAGCACTGTTTTGACCATTGCTGCAAGGATATTTCGTGGCTGGTTGATAAACTGGAAGGCTGGTGTATTAAATCATCAGTCAGCTGATTGCATCTCTCAAGGAACTGCAAGGGCCTGTTGATCTGTGATCAACTAAGATGTGTGTCACACCACAAGATAATCCAATCAGTTGAAGACTTTTAAGGAAGAAAAGAGATTCTTTCCCTGCTTCTTCATCCAGCAAGCCTCTCCTGTGGAGTTTGTCCAGACCCTACATCAGAGCTGCCAGCTTCACAGATTGCGAATGGACTTTGGACTCTTCCTTTCCCACAGTTGCATGAGACATCTTTATATATCTCATTATTACAGATCTCTTCTATTGGTTCTGCTTCTCTAGAGAATCCTGACTAATATACCTACTTAAAATATTTCTCTTTGTGACAATATTAAGATGCCAGACTCTCACCTACAATGTCATCCTCCCTGAAGGATGATGTTTTCCTTTATCAAATCTCTACTGAAAAACAAAACTCTTCCATGTTTTTTTTTGTCCGAGAACATAAACCTCTAGTAAATTCTAAGTAGAAACTTCAGGATTTTATGTACATTTCAGTAAAACTTTGGTTTTCTGTATGTACTTTTCCTATGTCCACATTCTGCCTTGACTAATTTAAGTGCAAATTAATGATATAAATCTTCAAAAGCAATATGACCTTTCAATTTATTAAAATCTCTCATATCATCTAATTTACTATGCAGTGAATTAATATTTGTCTGATTTACTTTTCTGCTTCTGGTACTGACAAACAGTTTTTGAAGTGTATTTTGGTTTTGGTTTTCCTTGGGAGAACACACTAAAATATTAAGACCAATTGTTATAAAATGGGGAAAAAAACACAGAAAATATATTGCACTTCTCAAATGTCTATTATGATTAATTGTCAGTGTTTGGGGATATCTGAAGGAATTTACTTTCTAAAGCCTTTGCAACATAGCTATAGTGCTTTCTACTTTCTATTAGTTAATGGTTGCTCAGAATGACCAATTAATTAATCATAATAAATGCTTGTTATTGCCTATCACATAGTCGGCATTATGCCAAACACTGTATTATGACATGTATTTGTAAGGCCCACAATTGGAAGGAAAATGCAATCATAATTAGCAATAATTAAGTACTAGTAAAGGTACATCATTTATGTACTTTACTAGGTAAAGGTTATCTGAACTAACTGTAGTGCAGATATCAGGGAAGGTTGCACAGAGAAATTGGAATTTCATAGCATTGAATAAGAGTGTATGGTCTGGAGTCACACAGACAGAATTGAGGTCTCATTCCATCATTCATTAGCTGTGTAACCTTGGATAAATTTAAATTCTCTTGGTCTTGTTTCATGATCTGTAAGATTAGGCTTGTAAGATCTAAATACAAATATTGACCTTAACATAGTGATCATAGATAACACGACCATGAAATGTTAACAAATATTAAGTTAAACCAAAGAATGAGTAGATGCATAGCAAGTGAACAAGGCTAGAAAGGTCATTTCCAGGAAACAACACATGTAGAAGTTGGTAGTAGCATGTGAAGTCCCTGTCCAGTCCCTGTACCAGTTGCAAGTCTCCCTGCACTAGTTCACAAAATACAATGATTATAATGTCAGGACTTTTATGAGCCAGTTGTTAAACATAGCTGTTATTAAAAAAATGTAAACTTATACATGAATAAATTTATAATTTATTCACTTCCCAATTATTTGCCTACATTTTATCTGTGTTACTGCAGTTATTTGCCTCTATAGTGTACCCATCCACTAGAAATACTACATAATGACTTTGCACAATGCATCACTTCTCAACTCTGCCTTGACATAATTTCACCTTGGTAGTTATTAACATTAGCCATGAAAATTGGCAAATGTGTCAACTATGATTCAGCAAAGGAGTCACTTATGCCACTGATGTATAAGTGATGCTCTGACATACATCTCTTGGCTTCACTTTCTTACTCATTATCAGCAAATGAAAATATCAACCAAAATTCATGTCAGAGGTACATTTGTCAGTCAATCATAACCATAGATTAGCTATGAATATAAGAGTTCAACAAAAATCAATGAAAGCATTCTGTGAGAATCAATTGGTTATATGGAATTTACATTAAGGAATATTGTCTATTTTATTAGCATTTGTACGTTGTGAGCTATACAACCTTTATATCAGTAACATGTATAATAGATATATTTACTTTTTTCCCCTTATTTTTATAGAAAGCCAGTTGCTCGACACCAGAAACCACTACGGACAGGATAATATGCAAGTATAAGGTCGTTAGTTGTTGCGGAAGAACAGGCAGGGAAGTGACTACAAAGAGTATAGAAAGGCAAATAATATTAACAGCTCATATATTTTGGGAGCTCAACCTTTGATCTAGATATTGTTTTAAAGGGCATTGTCTATCCTTTTTTTAACAAGAATATTACGACAGTCATCTATTACTGTTAGGGAAATCACAGGCATCTGTGAAGTGGCCGTCACCCACACCTCATGCACACCCACCTCCTTCTTTGGGGAAGTCATGAACATATGCTAAGTGGCCATCCTCCAGCTACTCCCACCTCCTTTTCTCTTGTGCCAGTCCACAGTCCTGGGGTGATGTTAAGTCTAGTGAAAAAGCCCAGCCAGACCTTAAACCCAGAACTGGGATAAGCAGCCTCAGATGCTTATCAGAACGGGAATTCTCAGTGGCAAGGCTACCTCCTCCTAAAATGAATAAAACCACACTCAAACAGTATAGATTGAACTCTCTTCTCCAATTCAAAGTGGGGTGTGAGGAGATGCCATCTACTGACCCTGAGCTGATGTAGTTTTCAGACACCCCAGGAGACTGCCGAGCTAGGACTACTTCCCCTACTCTACTAGTCTCACTGTGCTTTGTAAGTAACAAGGAGATTATTTGCCCTTTCTGAACTCTTTATTTGTGCAATAGGAAAGGGATCATTTGCTGAAAGTTTTTGTGGGGACCTGAATCTGTGTTCCCACAATGCACTATTGTAGCAGCTGTTTCACTATTGCCATTTAACACATGAACCAAAACTTAGTGGCCTCTTATAACAACCACTTTATTTTCTCAATATTCTGCAATTTGCACTGAATTCAGGTGAGTGGTTCTTCTGCTAATCCTACCAATGATCACTTGGATTACATTCAACTAGTAAATCAGCTGGGACTGGACCCACCAGGGAATTTGAGCTAGGTAGCCTTCTCTCTCTTTCCACTTGACTTTGCCATTTTTTCTCCATGAGAACTCTCCATGAGACTTTCCCTATGTTCTCTTTAGTAGTTTCTTGAGCATGGTAGTAAGGCTTCTTATTGGTGCCTCAGAAATCTGAAAAGCACAAAATGGAATTTTCAGGCTTTCTTAAGACTTAGACCCAGAATAACCTATGATACTCCTCTGGCATTTTATTAGTAAAGGTGAGTAACAGGGCTAGCCCAGATTCAGGATGAGGAGGCATATTAGGACAATGAACTGAGATCCCACCAGTATCATAGACTACCAAAGTCTATTTACATTCTCCTTACTATTACTATTCACATTCCTCCTGCATGCATGAAATATTCTCCCTTCAACTGGGACCCAAAATCTCATTCCACTTCCGGATCAGGCTCATGCTAGAGGTTCAGGATCTCATCATCTTTATCAGCTCTACTTACAGATTACATCTTCATCAGCTCTACTTACAGATTAAACTCCTTGGGTACAGTTTCTTAGGTGTAGCTCCTCAATAGAGCTTCTGAGGGAGAAAGAAGGAGAACCTGAGTGAATGTAATGAAGGGAGGAATGAGGCTATGAGGAGAGATGTGAAAATTATTTATGCAATGTAGTGATATTCTGGAAGTGAATGTTAGCAAAAGAGAAGAGTTCAGAGATGAGATATGGGTTCCTAATTTGGGGGTACAAGTGGTTGATGCATGTATTATCCAAGAAAAAATAGGGGACAATGAACATGATTGGGAGCTTGGTAGGGTAAAAATACATTACTTTCACTTATACCTATAGACCCTGGATATCTACATAATATTTAAAAATACATGTTCATATAAATGTTATTCTTGCACTTGAGAGATGGGTAGAAGCTAAAAACACATGATTAGAGGCTATTGTCATATAAAGTAAAATTAGAAGAATTTCAGTGGATTAAGTCATCCAGATAAAATGTGTTAATTAAGAAGAGAATAGGACAAAATACAACGTGGGGAAAAATAGTTTTAATTGATCAAGAAGAAGGCACTTAAAGAAGCCCAAGAATATTAAAAAAAACTGAAGCACTTAATTATCTACGATAGTCAGTAAGGTCTTTGTGTCAGTCAGGGTTCTGCAGAGAAATAGAACAAGTAGGATGTGTATGTGTATGTCTGTGTGTGTGTGTGTCTGTGTGTGTGTGTGTGTGTAAATAAATTATCTTAAGTAATTGGCTCACCTGATTGTGGGGTGGGGGCTGGCAAGTTTGAAATCAGTAAGACAAAACAGCAGGCTGGATGAAAACTGAGACAAGAACTGATGTTGAAGTTTCAAAGTAGAATTTCTTCCCTGGGAAACCTTAGACTTTTACTCTTAAGCCTCCAATTAGTTGGGTGAGGACCACACACATTATTAAGGGTAATATCCTTTGCTTAAAGTCAACTGATTGTAGATGATAATTAATACCTTCGCAGCAACATCTAGATTAGTGTTTGGCCAAACATCAGGACACACTAACAAATGTGACCCATAAAATTAACTATAGAGCCATAAGAGTTTAAATTTGATTTCCTGAAATATTTTGAATGACATCTAACAACCCAGATAAAATGTCCTACTGGGCATATAATTCTAGTGTTTTCTACAAGAGAAAGTAATACATAAAAGACATCCTTCCTTTAAAGAAAGATGAGATGTGATCTTAATATGATCAGTGGAAGTCTTAATTTAGTTATGTATTAATTTGTTCATTTGTTTTTATTTTAGAATCCTGATGATAATGGAATGCATCTTTTTGAAAAATCAGAAATCAACAGTAGAGACAATAAAATAAAACATCCAAGAAGGAAGAAATTGCTTAATTTAGCACATAGTTGAGGAGAAAGCACAGCCATCATTTATAAAGGAGAAGAAAAAAATAGAGAGGGAGAGAAAAAAAGAGAGAGAGAGAGAAAGTAAGAAAGGAAGGAAGACACAAAGGAAGGAAGAAAAAAAGAAAGAGGAAAGAAAGAGGGGGGAAGGGATGGTGGAGGGGAGGGAAAATTATAATCAGTCCTCCAGTTCAAATCAAATTAACCAAATGGACTAAGATTTCTAAGAACTGCTTCTCCTCCATACTTGGCCACAGTATGTAGGATGGATTAGAACATTCAGGAAATGTAATGTCTTAAGCTCCTTGTGCCAAACACTGGAGATAAAGTGGAAATAACAGGGCTGCCCCCATCTCAAGGATCTTACAGTCTATCAGGAGGCCAACTTCAAATGATTATATAATTGTGACTTAATAAGTGCTATGAACAGCAACATACTACGGAAGCGGACAGTAGTGGCCGCTAATTTAGTGGCTGGGGAGCAAGGGAGCAGTCTTCCAGAAGCCTCTTTGAGGAAGTCACAGTTAAGAACTCTGAGGAGGACTCAGTCAGGGGAAATCGGGGAAGGAACACTCCATGACAAAGGGAACATAATGTGTAAATCCCTGAGGCAAGAAAGAAGTGAAAGATGTAAGTTAAGCAGCCTGTGGCTGGGATATAATGAATGAGAAGAGGAGTGGCTTAAAGTGCAGGTGTGCGGTAGACTTAGCGCACTGAGCTCCTCCACCGTGCTGAGGGGCCTGGGTTTCATTCTCAGGGCAACAGGAATTTACCAGAAAGATCTAAACCAGGAACCGACAAGATGGGATTTAATTTTTTAAAGATCACTTGGTTGTAGCGCGGACAAGATTAATCTGGAGGAATGGAAACACAGGTTTTGAAGCCTGAGAGTCCAGGCAAGAGGTGATGATGCCTAAAATGAAGATACTGAGTGAAGCTCAGTCAGGAGGTGACTGAAAGAGTCTACAGATGCAGGGTATGAGCTGGGTCGGGAACAAACGGAATGGAAAGGAAATTACGGATTTGAGAAGTTCTGAAACAAGGGAAATATATCAATAAAAGCAGGAATAATATATGGAGATATAAAATGGGTCAGTCTCCAAATGACAAAGACTTTCAATTTATCTGAAATAAAAGATCTATTATAAGAAGAATTAGTACAGAAAGTAAAGTCCAACATTTTATAGCATTTTTCAGAGAGGAAAGTCTATTATTTGAGAACTCACAGAGTATCCCATCATTGGGTATATTGTCTCTGTGCAAATACTCAAAGGCAGAAATGATCATTTTTAAATTAATTGTATATATAAAACATTATATTTACTTAAAACATAATACATTGGTTGTTTCTCATTGTAAGTTGCATTTTTAACAATCTGAAACAAAATCTGTACTCTCTGACCAATGATCAAATTGAGAGACTTTTAGCACATTTCCTACAGAGAGGTTTTGTTAAAAAAAAAAAAAAATGGTACTGCATGCCTGGAATGAAAATTCAGGTAGAACAATTTTTCTTCTACCTTAAACAACATGTATATTTTGGGGAAATAGTGTTGGAGAACCATCAAATAATATTTTATTCAATTCTTCAGTAATGTAATATCATCCTGAAAAAGAAAATGGATTTTTTTAAAAGGTGGCCTATAAAATCTGATGAAACTACATGAAAATTAATCAGCTGTGTCCTGTCAACTGCAATTCAGAGCCCTGTACTGTGCCTACATGTCCAGTGGGCCATTATTTCGAGAGTCTACCAAGACCAGATGCCGTGGTTGGCCCTGGATTTACAATAAAAGACAAATTTCATGGAGCTTAAATACTAGACCATTTATTCCTAAAGCTGGTATATATCGAGCACCTACTATGTGCGAGTAACTGCTCTGAATACTGTAGATAAAAGCAATAAATTCATTGGACAAGCTCTCCCTCCCTCATGGAGCTTATAGAGCTTACAATCTAATGAGGTAAAACTTATACCTTATAATTAAATGATACTATAATACTCTGGAGAATACGTTGGACATATCTAAATTATATGTAATATTTGCATTTAAATCACTTTAATCTTCAATTAATAATAGAAATTATTTTGTTAATCAATTTTAATACATGTATATGAATTGATGACTTCAAGTAATTGCAGAATATACTCACAGATCTATTATCTGACTCATTTTTATGCATGAGGACAGAGAATGCAAATCAAAATTTTCAAATGAAATTTTACAGTGATTTTCTAATTATCACATATATTGGAAGTGCCTGTGGGTCTTTTATGTCCTATGTTTTGATTCTTTTTCATAGACACATCAGCTAGTACTTCAAAAAGATTGTTAATGGATTTTAAAGTTATGGCCTAAGTAAATTTTGAAACAAAAAATTAAACAACAATTTTCTAACACTTCTGATGAATTCCTTCGGAAAAATCTTCTTAGAGGCTCGTGTTCCTTTACTTCTTGATGATTTGAACAGAAATGCCTTAAATGTTTTGTACTGTGCTCCAATGCAGATATAAGAAGATGACAAAATGAAATAAGAACGCTGGATAACAATGCACATTTCAACATCAATTTGCAAAGTACCGTATGACCCTCTAGAACTGCAGAAAGCAAACATCGGCCAGTGTAGCAATCAGCTAAAAGCCTGATTAAGCAAGTAAGACTTAAGCAAACATTTGAAACACTCAAGATTGATCCCTGAAGTTTCTGAGCCTGGGGACTGCCTTCTTTTATTATCATAAACTATAAGCCCATACAGACAGAACGGGGTCTCAAATGCAAAAGCAGAACTATCAACATGACTGAAATGGAAGCCAGAGTGAGGGACAGAATCAGAAATATAAACAATAAAGTACACCGTTTAGAAGTTGCACCTCTAGCACAAAGGTGGGTAGTGCCTATAAAGCATCATATGTGAACCTGAGTGTTGTCCTAAGCCAGTAACATATTATTAGCTGCCTAGATGCACCAAAACATTAAGAAGGATATTTAGTTCATTGGACCACCAACTTTAAGAAATAATGTATAAGTTAATAAATTAGGTGTATAGGGATTTTGAAGATATATTCTGAGTAAAAATTCTTATTATAGATATTTTGTTAAATTTTAATGTCAGTATTTTATGTTTTGAATTGGAGTTTTATTATTTAGAATTCTAATTTTCATACACAATCTTAAAACTAAAATTGGTTTTCATTTATTGATCTTGTATCCTTAAGCTTGAAAAGTAGTGTTGAAGTCTCCAACTAGAATTGTGGATTTCTCTATTTCTCTTTTTAGGTATATTAGCTTTTATTTCATTTATTTCAAACATAGATGTTAGGTGCATACATATCTAGGATATTATCTATGTCTTCTTAAGAATTTCTCCTTGTTCATTATGGAATGATCCTTTTACCCCTGATAATATTCACTGTTCTGAAGTTTACTTTGTCTGATAGTTTTATATTACTTGGTATAAATACTTACCAAGCTTTCTTTTGGTAGGTATTGGCGTGGTGTATTGGAAATCCACAATAACATAATCGGGTATGATGATTCACTACGTGGAATCACAGGACTCAGAAGTTGTCATAATCTTAGTACAGCTCATTGTATAAAAAGAATGCAGAGTAAACTCAGCAAAGTAAGAAGCGTAAAACATGAAGTCTGGAAGAAATCTAGTATAAGCTTCCAAGTATCCCTTCCCAGTGGAGAGGCACAGGATGTACTCATTTCCTCCAGCATCTATATATGGCAAAATGTGCAAAGTGTTGCCAAAATATGAAACTCACCTGAACCTGGTTGTTCAGAATTTTTATTAGAGGCCAGAAACATAACCATATAACACCTCTGTGACTAAAACCTCAGTCCCGCAAGCTCCAGAATTCCAGAGAAAAAGGTGTTCACCATAAATCAAACTGTTAACATAAACCATTTGTACAAACTTGTACAGCATTGTCCAAGGTCTCAAACCTGGGAAAACATTCTTGCCACACAGAACATTCAGAAAGGCCTTTTGTGGAAATAGTCAGGGTTTGAAAAATCCAGGCCTGCTGTTTTTCTGCACACTTGGTGTTCTAGTTTTCTAGCTGCCAGAATGCAACATACCAGAAATGGAATGGCTTTTAAAAAGGGGAATTTAATAAGTTGCTAGTTTACAGCTCTAAGGCCGAGATAATGTCCTAATTAAAGCAAGTCTATAGAAATGCCCAATCAAAGGCATCCAGAGAAAGATACCTTGGTTCAAGAAGGCTGATGAAGTTCAGGATTTCTCTCTCAAGTAAGAAGGCACATGGGAACACAGTCAGGTTTTCTCTCTCGACTGGAAGGGCATGTGGCAAGCATGGCATCATCTGTGAGCTTTCTCACCTGGCTTCCTGTTTTCTGAAGCTCCCCAGGAGATATTTTCCTTCTTCATCTCCAAGGGTTGCTGGCTCGTAGACTCTGCTTCTCATGGCTATGCCATTCTGCTCTGCTCTCTCTGAATCTCTGGCTTTCTCCAAAGTGTTTCCTCTTTTATAGGATTCCAGTAAACTAATCAAGACCTACCCAAATAGGTGGAGACATGCCTCTACCTAATTAAATTAAGAATTAAAACACGGCTTTTCTAGGATATTATACATTCTTTCAAACCAGCACATTTGGTATAACTTTTCCAACCTTTTCATTTTAACCTATCTCATATCTTGATTTTTAAAATGAGTTTCATTTAGCCTGCATTATAGTTGAATATTGCTTTTTTATCCAATGTGGAAATCTCTATCTTTTAACTAAGTTTAGACCATTCATATTCAATGTGTATTGATATGGTTGGATTAAAATTACTTTCTTAATCAAGCCATTTTTACCAGGTTATGTACAGCCACTTTGTAGATCCAGGAGTGGTTTCAAGATCCTCTGTAAACCTGTGGAATTTGTGTGCAAGTCTTTATATGCATGTATTTGAGTGCAGTTTTTTGTGGAGAGCAGCAACAACTTCTCATTAGATGCTCAGAGGCATATGTGACATGCTTCACAGACATCCCCCAAATAGTGTTTAGAATGCAATGAAATGAAAAGAATTAAGAGGGAAAAAGAAGGTAGGAATAGTAAAGCAATAATAACTACCATTACCTAAACACTAAACTATGTAAGCCAACACTGTTTCAAGAAAATTGTATTTACTGAATCACTTCTTTCTCTAAAAATATGAGGAGGAAGTTATTATTATCCCCGTTTTACAGATGATACAATAGAAAGAGGTTAAATAACTTGCATGGGTTGCACAGCTAATAACTGATCAAATGGATGACAAAATTCAGGCTCCCTAGTCCTAGAAAGAACATTCAACAACATATTTGACAACCAGTCATAAGGCTCTCATAGACACTGAGATCATAAATCTGTCCATATCATCACCAGAAGTGAAACATCATTATGCATAGATACTGATTTTCACAGCAAATAACTGAAGAAAACAGTTGATAAGTTTTACTATCTGACAGCACAATTATTTATAATGAAACAGGAAACCAACCCAAAGGAGCTGGTATGCAATGATTGTTTGCATTCTCAAATGTGAGAAATTCCAATCCAGTTATTAATGCCAAGTCAATATAGTTTTCCCTATATTACTTTATAAATGACACATTTGTCTGTTTCAGCCTTTTTCACATCATCATTTACAGCCTAAAACAGTGCAATTTTTGTACCTGTAAAATATCTAACCTAACCAACATTCAAAGGTATTATTATTGCAATATTATATAAAATATAAATATAGAAATATAAAGATACATTCATAAATAGATAGCTATAGATAGGTAGATAGAGAGAGAGAGATGGAATTTCTGTTTCAGTAGGCAAATAGAAAGGATGTGTCATTCCAAAAGTCAAACAGTATATAATATCTATCTGCTGAATCAGAAGACATTCCCTGCAAATCTCTGGAGAATGAGCATTCATGTCAATGAAAAAGACAGTGAGTGACACAGCTCTGAGACTGGAACATATTTGGAAAGTTCCAAGAATGATGGAGTCCAGTGTGTCTGGGAGGAAGTGGGCTTTGAATTTATTAGTAAGAGATGATTCAGGCCCTAGAATGAGGTGACAGATCCTGTAAGTCCTTGTAGGTAATTGTAAGAGCTTTGGGTTTTGTTCCCAATAAAATGGGGAACTATGCAAAGTTTTGAAAAGAGAAGATAAATCATATGGCTTAATATTTAAAAGGACTTATATCACAGCTGAGTCTGCCCATGGAAAACAGTAGAAGCAGGGAGACCAGTTAGGGGCATTTTACAATAATCCAGACAAGAGAAGTTACTAGTTACCAGTATGATAGCAGGAGAAATGATGACAGATGTTTAAAATCTGGAAATATTTTTAAGGTAGAGTCAATGGCCCTTGCTTTTGGAAAGGATGTGTGGTAGAAGAGAAGAAAGAAGTTAAAGATGACTTCAGAGTTTTTGGTCTAAGCAACTGGAAGAATAGCTGGGTTTTAACTCAAACTAGTAAAATGTAGGTATATAAAATTTAAGGGGGGTGCAAAATAAAGTTCAGTTTTGGGCATGCTAAGTTTCAGGTACCAATTACGCAGCTAATTGGAAATGGTAAGTAAGTATTATTTTGATGAATGAATGAATGGTACTCCTAAATAAGATGCGGCAAAGAAAATGTAAAGTCTTTGTAAATAATAGCTTTTGTCATTAATTTCTCATGTGCATTTTTTTTTGTATCCTGTATGGCAGGGTCACATTTCATTATTTTTCCATGTGATTATCCCATTATTGCACAACATTTGTTGAATTTTTGTTTGTTTGTTTTTATTTGTTTTGCTTGTTTGTTTGTGGGGAAGCGCATGCACTGGGAATTGAACCTGGGTCTCCCGCATGGCAGGTGAGAATTTTCCCACTCAACTACCCTTGCACTCCCCTTCTCATGTGCATTTTTATCTTTACATGGGAATTCATCATAAGTATACAGATTAGGAATAAAGAATTAAGATCTGTAGAAGGTGTTGTAAAGACAGAAAGAATTTTAATCAGAAGAACCCCATTTGGACAAGAATAAATAACCTGATAGTTCTTCTCCCAGAGAAAAAATTAAGTTAAGTGAAAGATTAGGCTGCAGTCTCCCATGGGCTGTGTCATGTGGGCAGGTTCACAAGTTAGAATGCACATCAAGCATAAAAAGAACAGCTGAGGAAATGAAAGAGTGAGAAAATAGAATTCTTCTATTGGTGAGACAACTGAGAAAGGATGGCAGTCGAACACTTTACTATGTGCTTTATAACGCAAAACTTCTCTATGTTACTATGACAGTTTCTCACGCTTGTATAAGAATTTTTTTTTTTACCAAATTGAGTAGGATATCAAGGTTATTGTGCGGTGAGAACCAAAGTTCATGTGTTGCCTGCCATATCATGTTTCAATATAAGCAAGATACACTGTACAATTGACCGTGCAATGAGTTTTACACAACCCTACATTCATTTGGTCATTCATTTTATAGGTATTTATTGAGAGCCTGTTATGTATCAGGCACTTTTGAGGTTCTGGGAAAATTTCAATGAAAAAATCAGACATAAATCATTGCTTTCATGAAAGAAATCAGACATAAATCATTGTTCTCATAAAGATTATATTCTAGCAGGGAGAGATGGAAATTTTTAAAATTAAAATTAAATAAATAAGCAAAATACATAGTAGGCTGTAGAGAAATGCATGCTGTGAGAAATATATATATATGAAAGTTTAGGAGGTATGAGAAGTGCCAAAAAAGCAGAGTGGGTGCTATCACTAAAATGTTTACTATATGCCTCACAAGCAATACTTGTCTTTTATATCTAGACAGTCATATAACATCCAGAGAAGCTTTCTCAGAATTTGCAATATTTGTAAGGTGTCTGCTTTGCTCACTAATGTCCTTGAAAGGCAGAAACCTATGAGCATCCACCTGCAACTTTCAAATGGAAAGTCTGAAAGGTATTTCAAATGGAAAAGCTCCTACAAATATTTATGTGACAGTGCAGTCAACGATGAGATGCACTGAAGTTGTCCACACCTGAGGTAAGGTCCTCATGCTCTTCAGCTAGTATAATCAAGCTTTCAACTCTCTACTGTGATGCAAGAGCTGTAAAGTGGCTGATGAGAGAAAAAGAAGAACTTAGGAGAGGGAAGAAGCCATAAAACAGAAAAAATAGTAAAAGAGGCATGTTTTGAAGAATCATTGAAAGCCTAGGTTGAAAGTTGTAAGAATGGTAATCACTAACATGCATTGAGTGTTTACTGTGTGACAGGAATTATTCCAAGTGCAAAACATTTATTAACTCGTTTATTCTTCAGAACAATTCTAAACAATAGGAACAACTTTTAAATCCATTTTATCGACACGGAAATGGGGGCTCAAAAAGTTTAAATAACTTGTCAAATTCACACAGCTGGCAAGTGATGGAGCTGTGGCAGTCTCATGCCAAATCACATGTTCCTAACTGCTAGGCAAAGCTACCTACTTTTCTGTCAGATAAGAACAGCCTGTCCTACATCCACATAAGGTTTATTGCAAATTCCATTCAGTCATCTTTGTACATTTACCAAAATAGACAACAGCTCTGGAGAAAACAAGGCTCAAGGTAGAATGAAATGTTACAGAAATTTTTATTTTGGAGATACTTTTTTCCTGTGAAAAAGTATGAGAAATATCATAACTGTATATGTTAAATTATGTATATGTGTGTATATGTGTAAATAACATTATAGACATATATAATTATACATTATAGATATGCCATAATTATACATTATAGATAATATATAACACATATTATGCAATCATTTAACTATAGTCACTGATGTTCAATTTTTCTTATTTTACCATTGAAACGTTCACAAATTGATGAACAAATTAACATCTAATTAGTCCTGTTCCTCTCTACTGGTGCATCAACCTCAGTTTTAACCATTTAGAAGGGATGATAATAATAATCAGTTTAAAAATGTTATGTGTACAATATTCTCTTTGATATTTGTACCAACACAATGATTTAGGTATTGTCTCCTCTTTAGAAGACTAGTGAAAGAGTTTCACAGATATAATTTAACTCAGCTAAATAATGTCTAAGCCTCATCAAATTCAGTTCACTAAGTACCAGGTTCCTGTACATTCTTCTCTGCCAACAGGTACAAATAACATCCCTTTGTGGTAAAACTTGCCTACAAAAATTTTATTATGCCTAAATGTTTTGTTTTTGGCACTGAATCACAAGTGACAGTGCCAAATCTGATAAACAACCTAATTAATCTAGATGGAGAAAAAGAGGAGAAGCAATAAGAAGAGGAGCCTGGGAAATGACAAAGGAAAGGAAATGGAAGCCTTTTTTTTTTTTTCAGGGTTGTAAACACTTTGGCTTCAATATTGGCATTAGCCACAAAAGTAAGGATGCATATAATAACAGATTTTAAAGCTAGCATTTGATCTGGGCATTAAGTTAGCACTATTGGACAAACGGAACCAAACTCTCTCTTGGTGTTCTAGTGTGGCCACGGTTTGAATTTTCTCTATGCCTTTTCCATTTGAAGGGGAAAAGATTAATCTTCATACTTAACTAAAGTAGCATTCATCCTTTAATAATGGAGAAACTAACAGCAGTCATGGCTGATTCCTGATTTAATCATTGACATTTAAAGACAGTAAACTTAACAGGGAGACCCCAAAGAGTGAAACTTCAGACAGTAAATCATGATATTCTATAGAGTTTGGGGATAGATGACAAAGGACATGGAAAGGAAATATTATTGGGAATGAAAATATGAGCCCTCTTACAATATTCTATGAACTCCCATGGTCTCTCTTTGATTCAGGGTGGGGCTGGCTGGGGAAGCCCCCTAAAAAACTAAAGACACCATAGTTCTACAGTTTGGCAAATGGTTTATGCCAAGATTTAATTAATTGTTGTTTGCCTTGTTTGAAATTATGCCATCTATTAATGACTTTATACCAATATTAATTTTAAATGGCACCAGTTACAGGTTTGTGAAACATTGTTAAAACTCAAGTAAATACAATAAATAAAAAGGGTTCACAGAGATAAGAATGAGCAAATTGAAAAGAAATATCTTATAAAACTTCATTGGATACTTATTCATTTTAGAGTATTTCATCCTTCCAGTGTTTGTCAGCACTGATTGTTTCAAATAGAATCTTGTTTGCACTTCTTTGAACATTATATCTAATGGGTTTCATTAAATGGCATAACTCATGAAATTCCCTGGGAAATGCTATAGATGCCTAAATGAATAAGCAATCTATTAAATTATGGATATATAGCTTTGATGACAAGTTCACTTAAAAACTCTAGCTGTTTTGGTCCCACAACACAAAAACTCAGTTTAAGGCACTCGTAGTTTAACACAGTGAAAAAAAATAATGGAATTCATATAATGTAGCAATAGATTATAGTTGACTGTGGGGAGGGGGGCCTTCCATAGAGAAACATAAGCACGCTCCATTTCACTGAATAACAAAGGAGAGGAAAGGTTTCAGATGTGTGAGGAAATAGTATGGCAGAAAGGGAAATGAGTTAGGGCAAAGAGAAAGCCGGAAAACAGCAGCAGAAGCAGCCTTAACACATTAGGAATCATCAAGTAAAGTGATCATATGAAGCTTATGAGTTGCCCTAAGACATGCAGAACATTTAACAGAGGATAATGGCAGCTCTTAAATCACTGCGAATGTGCTTTTAGAATTTAGCCAGCAATCAAGTTGAGATGAGCAAGGTCATGTTCCTGCAATGGGGTACTGACATGTTTATTTCCACTTTTCTGGGCCATTGCATACAAGAAGGAAAATTACGTATTATTCTTCTTTCAACCTGCATCCCGTCTAGATTTGTCCACTGTCAATAATGACAGAGGGAGGAGAGGTAGATTTCAATTTTATTTCATTTTTTTATTTTTCCTTTGAAGAATGACATTGTTATCTTAAAATAGAGTTTTCTAAAAGGGGTCCAAGCTATAATCCTGTTTTCTCTGATCTAAGAATGTGTTGGCAAACCATGTGAAAAATGGCATGAAATTGTTGGAAAGACTTTTTGGATGCAGAGGGCAGAATATATTTTAAGACACAGAGTTACTGATAAACTCACACTAAAGGAAGGCACCTTTAAATGGATATTGTATTTTTTTTATCATTCAACTTTGTACAGCTAAAGGACAAGGTTATAGATCTTTCTTTTAATGAAATATTGCCTTTTGGAATCCTGTTTGAAAGTAGACATATACCTGCAAAGCAACTTATAAAAATATAATTAGAACCTTCACCTAATAATAAAAAAATTCACATTCTTTTCAAGTACTCACAAAACACTTAACAAAATTGACCAACTCTATCTAGATTAGGATGTGAACTTTCCTAATAACTTTATTATATGCTGTGAGAGATTGGAAATCTAAGTATATGATGTGTATGATACTATTTTGTGAATTAATGGAACTTTACTATGTAACAGCTTATTAACATTTGAATATTTTGGTACTTGACATTCTCTTAGGAAAATTAGCCTCCAAATTTTAAGGTGGAAAGTTACTGGAATAACTTTAGAAAAGAATTACAACTATACAGCTTTTTAGATTTTCTGTACATACATTAAGAATTGTGTACAAATTGTTCGTAATGTCTGTGTGCTGATCTTCAGAACAACCAATAAAACCTTAATTGTGAAAGAAAAAATTAATATCCAACTTGCTTCTCTAGTAACTACAGCAAACTAATGTAGAGAAAGTAGATGGAAAGAAATAATAAAGATAAGAACAGAAATAAATGAAAAGAAAGCAAATATACAATAAATAAAATCTAGATGCAAAAATTGATAACCACCTAGAAAAACTGAATATTGATGACAAAGACAGAGAAAGAAAGGAAGAGACAAAATCAGACTTGCAAAGGGGGACAATGCTATACACACCCAAGCATTAATTCAGCAATTTAGGGGAAATGGAAAACTTCTTAAGGAAAACAATATACCAAAATTGATACAAGAAGGAAATGAAAGTCTACATATTTCTGTATCTATTATAAATTGAATCTACTATTAAAATTCTTCACACAAAGGAAAATCTCTTCTTACAATCAATTAAGAAAGAAATAACACTAATAGTTTACATCCTATACAAACTCTTTAAATGAACAGGAAAAAAAGGGACATTTCACACTTGTTTCTTGTGTCCAGGATAATGTTGATAGCAAAACCTGACAAAAATATGACAAAGAAAATTATGGTCCAATTTGTCTCATGAACAGAGATCAAATAAATTAAAATTTAAAATTAGCATTTAAGTTCCAGTGATGAATAAAAATGGTTATCACAAATGAATAAAGGACTTAAAGTTGCTCTCAATATATGAAAATCCATTTATGCAATCTGTTAGATTGACTGCAAAATGAAGAAAATCTAATGAGAATTTCAATCAATGAACAAAAAGCATTAGATAAAATCATTTGTTATTACAAATAAGTAGCAAACTAGAAATAAATGGAAACTTTACTCTGAAAAACAGTATCTAACAATAGCATAAATAACAAAAATACAAGAAAATATCTACCTAATTGTGAAACATATTAAAGTTTTTCCCCAAGAATAGGAAGGAGACAATTGTCCTGTATCCCTCCTATTCATCAATGTA
>PVIY010023889.1:0-38781 GCA_004026745.1 Myrmecophaga tridactyla | reverse complement strand
ATTACACTTTAAAAGTCTTAAAATAATGCATTAGATGTTTATTCTTTCTCTAGTTTATGGCATATAGTCATGGGCATTTATATATTCATTCAACACAATTTATTGAGAGTTTTGATGGGCTACCTGGCTGTTTTTACCAGCACAATTTTAATTTTTACAAATTTAGAATATATTGCTATAGCTAGTAGTTTTGTCATCCTCAACTTCTTAATACAATTTGCTGTATTTTCCTAAATTAATTTTGTAATCTCCATATGGGTGTAGATGTAGGCTTAAGCCTAAGGGTAGAGACATATGCATATCTGGAGCATATGTGTAAGTTGCAAAAATGCTTACGTGGAGAAGACATTGAAATTCTGGAAGCCTATCGCACAACTTATTTGGTGACATCCTGGCTGGAAGGAGGGGCGCGCCAGGTGGTCAGCCTGGAGAAGATGTGCGAGGCCGCTCTGCTCCAGGAGAGGGCGGGGGGACAGGTGCTGAGGAGGGACGGGACAGGCGGACGGGCTTGGAAGCGCGGCCTTCCCCTGAACCACGAGGGCCACGCAGCAGCACACAAAGAAGCGCCTCTGGGGAGATTTTCAAAAGAAACGGTGCTTCGACGGGGAGGTTCTGCGGTGGGAACGCAGGAAGAGCAGGCCGGCCGCTTGGGAGACAGGCCGGGGCCTGGTGACGCGGGGGCGTCGCTGGTGCGCGAGGGTCAGAGGACCGTGCCTCTCTGTGAACGTGCGAGCACCGTGACAGCACGCCCCTCCCCGCGCCCCACCCCGGGAGACCGCCGCTCGCTGCGCCAGTGCTGCGCTGAGAACTATGGCCACGGGGCAGCACGGGCCAGACTGATTTCTAAACCGGTGGTTCAGGCTTTGTGTGACCCGGCGGGGCCACGCCTGGGGCCCCGCCTGGAGCCCTGCTTCTGGCCGTCCCGCAGCCAGGCCACATAACCGCTCATCCTGTGGGCCGGGCGGGCGCTCTCCTGGCACTTCAAAGGTTAAAAACTTGCAAATCGTGGAGAAGTGAGTCTCCCAGGCCGCCCAGGGCTGGCTTCCCTCTGGGGCTCAGGCTCCTGCCTGGGGTGGCAGCACATTTGGAGAGGACCCTGCAGGCTCCTTGGGGCATCAGTGACCAGCCGCAGGGCAGTAAGAGGAGGCCTGGGGTCAGCCAGCCCTGGGACCCAGGGCCCCTCACACATCTGTGTGGGCGCCCCTCATCCCTCTCAAGTTTTCTGAGGGGAAGGAGATGTGACCTCCTCTCTTGTGTGATAAATTTGCAGGGAAAATGGGAGCAAATCCATGTGACCCATATTAATTTGCAAAACCCAAAACAAAAGTGTTTTCAACTCATGTGGACCAAAGATCAAAAAGATATAAGGTAGTTTATGTTTGTATAGTGTGCTTTTATTTTCTGACATTATCCTTAGAATTTCTTTTTAAATAGGTATCATTATCTCTAGTTTCAAATGAGGAAACCGAGATCCAGGAAACGCTAAATTACTTGCAAAAGGGAGAGAGCTGATCAGACTACACAGCGGATTTTCTCTCTCAAAATGAAAGAGACATCTTCCCCCCCTTTTTGTGCAGGTCTTGTCTCCCCATCCAAGTTTGTAAATGGAGGGATGTGATTGCTTGCAGGGCTGCCCACAGGTAACCTAAAGAAGGGCGTGTGCCATTTCCTGCTGGAGAAACCCCTCCCCCGTGGGCTTGGGCTACTCCTGGGTCTGGGAAAGACTCAACCAGGAAAGCCGTGCACCTGCGCCAAAGGAGACAGTTGGTGAGGACCCCCATAAAACCCAAATGGAAGCAGGCGTTTTTCCTGGAAGACATCCAGTCTGACGAGGATGGGCCCCTGCAGTGGGAGGAAAGGCTTCCCAGGCCCACGGTGTGATGCTCGGGCCACCAATCACTGGGAAGACTCGTTTCGGTTGAGCCCTTCCAGGGTCTGAAGTCACCTGGAGTGCAAATGCGAGGACCCCAGTTTGGATGGCTGCGGCCCCCTGGGCTGTGGGGATCCGCGGGAGGAAGGAGGAAGGGCCGTGGGCCAGCTCGGCTCTCACTGCAGTGAGACCTGAAGTGAGACCCTCTGCTGGGGGAGCTTCAGCTTCTTCCATAAAGCAGGGCGGGCGGCAACCATGTCACACAGCTGCTGCAGGGGTGAAGTGGAGCATGGTAAGGAGCCTGATGCCCATGCCTGCCGGTCCTTCACTGCATCCGGGGATAAAGTGCATAAATGTGCATGTGCCACTGGCCCTGAGGTCCGCCAGCTTAGGGTGTCTGGCAGGAGATTCCCCAGGTGCTCTTGATGATCAGACAGATTTGGGAACCTCAGAGAGGAAGGAAGGTGTCCTCTGAGGGTGCTTGCACCCAGGACGTGATAGCCCTGCACCAGCACATTGGCTGCAAAGATTTTTTCTCTTGCAGTGTTTGCCCAGCTGCCTCCTGCCCAGCAGCGTGGCCAGCCATCGGTGTGGAATGCACTTTGTTTCCCACATCCCCTGTGGGGATGTTCCCTGCACACCTTCACTCCAGAAAAGCTCCAGGAGTGTCTCCTAGAGCTTCAAGGCAAGGACAGGGGAAAGAGAGTCAAAACGGAGCTGGGAAGGATGAGGCCTCTGGTCCTGGGGGTTGCAGCACCATCCACCCTCGCCATGGAGGGCACCTCCTTCGAGTCCCTCCTTGGGTGGAAACAGATGCAGAGCTGCACTTGCTGACTGCATTTACTATGTTTCAGGCTCGATTACAGTGATAGAATTCTCTCGTGTTTTCCTGCCATTTAAAGTAAAGAATTAAGGCCTCTGGGTTCCTCAAATCAACTCCAGAGGATATTTCTACTGCCTGCCCGCAGACGTACTGCCCTCCTGCTGCCTCTGCAACTAGCCTGCCCTCACCCAACCAAGCCACTGACTCCACTTCCCCACTGTGACCCTAGCTGCCAACCCCACTTCCCCATTGTGACCCCAGCCCCCTGAACCCATTTCCCCACTGTGACTCCATCCTCCCTTCCCACCTCCTGTCTCTCTGTTACCAAGCATTCTCCTTTCCCAGGCTTTGCTTATGGAGTTCCTGTTTTCTAGAATGGTCTTCCTAGAGATGTGCTCAGGGCTCTGAGTTTCCTCTTGAAAGGAGCATCAGAATTAGAATCACCAAAACCTCCTTCCCCCAGCCTGGCTCAGCCCAGTAAGATGGTCGTTATTAAGCATGCAGAGTGACTGGAGGCACCATTCATCAGGAAGAAGGGGATGGGAAGTGCCCCAGAAAGTTCCTCATGTCCCTCAGGTGAGGCCCAGCCATGGCTCTGCTCTCAGCCAATGCTGGACACTCAGCAGAGGCTTTCCGGTTTGGCTTTTGCAGGAGGTGCCTCCATAATCGTCCATGAGACACATCATTCAGTTCCCAATGTAAACTGTTCTGAGCTTCTATGGCAAGACCCTATTTCCTCCCTCTGTCTTTTGTCTGCAGTACTGAAAAGGTAAGTTTACGGAGTGAGAACTTCCCTTGTGTGACTGTGCTGGAGACAAGGCCCTGCGACCCCAAGCTGCTTTTACACCCCTCTCCCTGACATGAGCTGGGGCTTGGAATCAGCTGCCACCCACGCGTTTACACCAGGGGAAGTGGTCAGTGCTGCAAACCAGGGCATCCTTTTCTCAGGAAACTGCTTTTACCAGCACCGGCTGGTATAATATGGAGAGTTGCGATGCTGCAGTATTCTCATGTCCTGTGACCAACCTTGTTTTATCTAAGTCTTCTCTTAATAAGGAATGTATTTTCTGAAGCACTGGGAGTCAACAGCTGAGTGAGCTCCCTGGATGGGATGTGTTGTATGCCATTCTTCCTGCTTTGAATCATGCTTATCACAAGTAAAAAGACAAATTGTCAGGACTCTCTCTCTCTCTTTTTTAATGTGATTCTTTTGGCAAAACTTTAAAAGTAAACCTTTTTAAACTATCACTGATGGTCATTTTGACATGAAAATTTTAAATGCAATGATATATTTTCAAACATCTTTACCCTTTGGCAAAGTAAGCTTGTAATAGGGTTGTGGAAATGCCCCTGCTGCTGTCCCTTTGCACTCTGTCCTTCCTGAGCTATGGCCACACTCTCCTCACTCCACAGCCAGCACAAGGCAATGGGCCTTAGCTGGCTCCACATGTGCACATATTAATTTTAATAATCATGTCACTTTACCCTGTGAATTGTCATTAACTAGTGGGCCACAATGTGTAATGACTTACAATTGGATTCATGTGATTAGATTCTAAAACCTAACTACCTCTAGAAAACATGTTACCTCTGGAAAAATAAAAGTCTTAGAAAACCAGAACATACAGTCATTCTACTTAGAGGAGAAGAGTGGTTGAATTGGAGGTCAAGGAATGGGCCTGCTCTCTTCATAATCTTTAGCCTAACCCTCCACGAGGATTTTTGGTGACCAGGTGGTTTGTCTTCCCCCAGCAGTCACCTCACCTCTGCCCCCCTCAGCCCATGCGCCCCCTGCAGGAGGGGCAGGAACCATGCCTGTGATGAGGTGTGCACCTAGTGCCTGTGGGGACAGGTGGTCCTTGGAAAACCTCTCTACTTCATCATCAGTAATTTGTTTATCATTTCTCTCTCTCTCAGTGGGATTCTAATCATTTATATTTTATTAGGAAACCACCACAGATATTCTTAAATTTACATGCCCAGAATTGTATGTGGAATCCTTAATTTTTTCCTTGTGTACCTCTATCTTTCCTTCCTTCTGCTTTCCTAGTAAAAAAGTTTATTTTGTTACTCTTTTCCTCACCTCTTGAATTAAATCCTCATATACTCTGTTATTTACTAGGAAAAGTGTTTAAGACCATGAATTTTCCTAGCAATGGTTTTATGTCATTTGTTCTGATATAAAGTTTTTGTTTTGATTATTTTCTGTCTACACTATGGAAATTGATTTTAACACCTTGGAGCTGCTTGGGTGAGTGTGTTAGAACTCCCAGGCTTAGCTTGTGGCACCCAAGAGCCTAACTCTACCCACGGACCTGGGCAGCGGGCAAGAGCACAGACAGTGCCATGGAGCCTGTGAGTGCAGAGCCCCCAAGAGCTTCACCCACAGGAGTGTCTGTGCAGTGCAATTGCCTTGGGGAACATGGGAGGTAGAGTGGGTCCAGCAAAAAGAGGTGTCAAACCTGAAGGCATTTTAGGGAAGGAGAGCTGCCACGGCCATGTGTGTGGGAACCAGGTGTGAGAACTGGGTGAGTGCCAGCAGAGAGCATGGTTCTGACACACACTTGCATTTGTCCTCGTTGCCTGCTGTTTCTTCTTAATGAGACTGGAATCTTCTTGAGAGTTAAAGTGATTTCTTGTCAATTTTTGGAACATTTCAAAATAACTAGTGCATTGATGGGGACACAGAAGTGCTTGTTAAAGGCTTACCAGTGTATTGATACATTGATCTTTAGGAATGATTAATGAATCATTTACTTCAAATCTTATGGATTGTATAAACCTGAAAAGAAACTCACCAGCAATAACCACTGATTTAACAGCAGCTTCCATTCATAATTTCCTTCCTTGCTTTTAACACATACTCTGAAATTTTCATTAATAGTTCTTTCTTTGTATGCTAAAGATGGGGTCACATTTCATTCTTTTTCCATGTGAAATAAAATCCCTTTATTACAGCACCATTTGTTGAATTTTTTGCTTGTTTGTTTGTTTTTGTTGGTTTCTTTTGTTTGTTTTGGGAAGTGCATGGGTCATTAATAGTTCTTGATCAAGAACTTTTAAATTAAATGAAAGTTTATATTGTATTGCACTGTCTTGTATTGTATTATTTATTTCAATAAGTCTATTGGCCTAGAAAGTCACAGTAACTTATTTAAGGTCACTCAAGGGTAGCTGTGACGGAAAGGCAGACTTTTTATCTTAACAATTTCTAGCTAGAAATTAGACAGTTGAAGAACAATTGGATTTTCACTTACATTATACTTAAGTAATTACCATTAGTATTTGGTAGTTTTCTTTTGAAATGTAAAAGTGCTCCCCAAGAGACAGTTAAGCTGATGTCTGTATGTTGAGACTTTATAGATGATATCTGCTTCAAAATAGCTTTTTTTGTGTTTCCTAATTTGTCTCTATTACACTAATTGCTTGTGATTTTGTATAATCCAATACAAGTAACATTGACAGATGGTGACCTCATGAAATGTAATTTTAAAATATGGCTTTCCTTTCTTTAAAAACAAATTACATACACTGACTTTGGAGAAGATGGCAGTTTGAATTACATTGAAATTCCATCTTAAAGTTTCCATTAAATTATCTATTAAAATACCAAATAGGGAAAACCTCACAAAAGCACCAGAAAAGTTAAGGTAAGAAGCCCAGCTATGCCATAAGGAGGTCAGGATGCATGTCTCGCTTGCTGCCCTCTGTCAGTCTTGCTGGGGTCTGGATGGAGAACTTGAGTGGCAGAGGGTGTGCCCACTTCCTGGGGCTTGTCACCATCATCACATCAGGACAAGTCCTTTCTCACAGGCCTGCAGCTTCCATCTGGTCTGCCCACATCATCACTATCTATTTCCAAAATTTTTCATGACCCCAAATAGAAACTCTTTACCCATTGAGTGGTAACTTCCCATCCTGTCCTCCTCCCAGCCCCTGTAATTCAAATCTGTTTTCTGTCTCTATGAAGGTGCCCAGACATTCATATACGTGTAGGCAAACAAAATGATGCGTTGTAAGGCCCAAGTGGTAAAGCAGCTTCCATGTTCACCTGGGCACCATGTAAGGCCTTTTCTTGCTATGGGGCTCACTCCAAATGGATAGATTTCTGGTGATTCAGTAAGTGGACTATATCACACTCAATTATCAGTGTCTCCAAATCATGCAGCCACCAAGCACAGTGCCTCTTTTTCAGTGGAAAGCAGTGGTGCTACAAGGTACTTGGTTCCACTTTGAAGGGTTCAGCCTGACCACCAAATCTTTTTCTCTGAGGAAAAGGCACCTGCTGTTTGTGGGCTTCACCTCACACACACTGGCTTGCTTCTCTCTTAATGAAAATATAATGTTCCTGCTAATGGTGGTTCATTGAGAATGATCAACATGATGTCATCAAAGCACAGGGCCAGAGTAACATGTGGAAGTGAGAGGATTCAGATCCCAAGGATGATGTTGGGGCCCCAGAGGACCCATGGCCCTAGTGTGACTTCACAGACCCTGGGGGTTACACAAGGAACTTTGGGAGATTGGGTTCCTCCTGATGGGGTACAGAAAGTGGCAAAGATGATAGGAACATGGTTCTCTTCTTTGTTCTCTTTCTGGACTGTAGGCAAAGTGCAGAGCTGCATCCTTTCCACATGAACAAAGGTACTATGATGAGTACACTATTGTGGAGGATGGAGAAATGTGAGCTTCAACACAATCCTAAACCAGGCAGGGCATGGTGTCCTCTTGCTGCAGGTTTCTCCCCACACCTCTGTATTTAGCTCTTCAAATTTACCATAAGGGATTTCTTATTTTGGAGAATGCAGTGACAAATTATTTTCTCAGCATTCTAAAATTCCAGAACTCTGTGGGAGGGTAGTATACATGCACAATTCTTTTCAAATGTTTTTATTGAAAAAACTTTAACATACAAATATTCTTAAAATACAAACATTCCATACATGGTATACAATCAATGGCTCACAACATCATCCAATTGTTGTATATTAATTACCGTTATCATGTTTTGAACATTTGCATCATTTTAGAAAAAGAAATAAAAAAGTGAAAAGAAAAAACTCATCTATACCATACTCCTTACACCTCCCTCTCATTGCCCACTAATATTTTAATCTGCTCAGTTTTGCCTTTTAAATTTTTATTACTTTTTCATTTTTCTTTGAAAAATAAATTTTTACTTTTTAAAAATGTTTTCAGTCTAATTTATTTTAACCTTTGTTCTGCCTATTATTGTTTATTTTTTATCTGCATTTCAGGCATCTGTCCATACCTTAGATAAAAAGAGCATCAGATGCAGGGTTTTCATAATCACACAGTCACAATGTAAAGGCTATATCATTATGCAATCATCTTCAAGGAACAAGGCTACTGGAACACAGCTTTAAAGTTTCAGGTACTTCCCTTTAGCCATTCCAATACACCATAATCTTAAAAGAGATATCTACATAATGTGTAAGAATAACCTCCAGGATAACCTCCTGACACTTTTTGAAAACTCTCAGCAACTGACACTATTTTTCTCATTTCTCTGTTCCCCTTTTTGATCAAGAAGCTTTCCTCAATCCCTTGATTTTGGGTCTGAGCTCATTCTGGGATTTCTGTTCCATGTTGCCAGTGAGATATTTACCTCTGAGTGTCATGTCCCACAAAGAAAGGGGAAGGCTGTGAGTTTACTTGCCATTTCAGCTTGGATAGAGAGGCCACATCTGAGAAATAAAAGAGGTTCTCTGAGTCTGACTCTCAGGCCTAATTTTAAGTAGGTTTAGTCTACCTTTGCCACAATAAGTTTCACAGGGGTAGACCCCAAGATCAATGTCTCAGCCTATTCATTTGGTCATCCCTGCTGCTTGTGAGAATGTCAGGAATTCCCAAAATGGTGAAGTTGGATACTTCTTCCTTTATCCCCATTTCCCCAAGGGGACTTTGCAAAATACTTCTTTATTCACTGTCCAAATCACTCTGGAATTTATCATTCATTACAGTAACCTGGACAAAGCAACAAGATATTTATGATGTTCAATTAAACTGACCATACAATTTAAATTAGGAAATGCATGAAAAAATATAAATTTTGCACCCTATAAATATATTTCTCTTTAGTCTCACACTGAAGTTGAAGTTTTAAAATATGGATAATATCATCCTTTACCCAATCTTCCAATGTACCTTAGTCCTATCCAGATCAACTTCATTCATATCTCTACCCAATGTCTTATTACTTTTTCAATTTTTTAAACAATTCCTGTATGTGGTAATGCTGATTTCACAGCTTCATAGCTCTAACTCTGAGCCTTAGGTGTTACATAAATAATCAAAGTTTCTGGGAAAGACCACATTATATATAAACTACTCAGTATCTCAGAATTTAGAATTAACAGATACACTTTTCCTGAATATATGTGACTGTAAAAGCTTACAATATAGAACCCTCTGCAATAAGACCCAACCTGATAACCCATGCTCTCAAGTTTAGTTCATTGAATTTTTTTGCTTGTTTGTTTATTTGCAGGGGCAGGCACTGGGAATCAAACCTGGGTCTTTAGCATAGTAGGTGAAAACTCTGCCACTGAGCTACTGTCACACCATCCTAGTTCATTGAATTTTTGTATTATAGTTAGTCCATATGATTGGAACATGATAATATTTGTATTTTTGTTCCTGACATTTCATTCAACTTACAGCACATAAGATTCATTCATCTAGTTGCCTTCCTCACAATTTCATTCTTTCTTATGGCCACCCATTAGTCCTTTGTATGTCTACATCATAGTTCCCACTTCAATTCCTCAGTCATTGTAACCTCAGGCCACCTCCATTTATTGTGGATGACAAGCACTGCTACCAGAAACACCAGTGTTCAAATGTTCATTCATGCCCCCACACTCAACTCCTCCAGGTATATGTCAAGCAATGGGGTTTCAGAATCATCTGGCAACCCCACCCCTAGCCTACTGTGGAACCACCATACTGCCCTCTGAGAGACTGCAACTCTCATTTTCTTATCAGTGAATGAGTATATTTCTTTCTCCACATTTTCTCTAGCAATAGTTTCTTCTATTAATTTTTTTTTCCTTTTTGTGTGGGCAGGCACTGGGAGTCAAACCTGGGTCTCTGGCATGGCAGGCAAAAACTCTGGCCCACTCCCTATTCATTTTTACGTAGTTTTATTAACACATCATAAAATCCAGTCTAGGTGTATGGCTGTGCCTTTGCAACCATACTCTAGCTGAAGACATTTGCTTTTCTTCCAGGAAGAGTCCATACCCCTTTACCAATCCCCCTGCCTGTTGACATTTAGTTTTGGCCTAATGTCTTTGTTACATTCAGTGGAAGCATATTACAATGTTACTGTTGACTATAGACCTTAGCTTACATTGATTGTGTTTTTTCCCATGCAACATCTGCTTTCAATAACTGCAATACTGATATTACTATATTCTTCCTGATGTAAAAACATTTTTTAATTTGTACATATAATCACCATCATTGTACAATCTAGGCATTCCTAAATTATACCATCTCAGACTTTATCTTCCATCTTTCCTTCTGGTTTTGTGCATGACCCCAACCCTTCTCCCCCATCATACCCACATTCAGCTTCATTCTGTGCACTTATATTGTTGTGCAGCAATCAAGTAGTATTTTGCTATCCCTTTCTGAATGTTTACAATCAGTCCTGTTGCATAATCTGTATTTCTTCAGCACCAATTAGCCAGAATCTACCCTATTTCTATCTCCTGATAATTTATGTTCTTAACGTAAATTCTCCAAGTTCACTCATTGATATTAGTTCATATTAGTGATACCATACAGTACTTGCCCTTTAGTTTCTGGCTAATTTCACTCAGAATAATGTCCTCAAGATCCACCATCCATGTTGTTACATGTTTCATGACTTTATTCTGTCTTGCAGCTGTGTAATATTGCATTGTATGTATATATCATAGCTTGTTTAGTCACTCATCCCTTGATGGACATTTAGGCTGCTTCTATCTCTTGGCAATTGTAAATAATGCTGCTATAAACATTGGTGTGAAAAAGTCCATTTGTGTCCTTGCCATCATGTCAGTTGAATAGATACCTAGCAATGGGATTGCTGGATCATATGGCAATTCTATGCTTAGCTTCCTAGGAACCTTCTGCCTTCTATAGCAGTTGTGCCATTTTGCATTCCCATCGTCAGTGGATAAGTGTGCCTCTTGCTCCACATCCTCTCCAACACTTGTTGTTTTCTGTTTTTTTGATAATGGTCATTCTGGTGGGTGTGAGGTGATACCTCATTGTGGTTTTCATTTGCATTTCCCTAATAGCGAGTGAACTTGAGCATCTTTTCATGTGCCTTTCAGCCATTTGCATTTTCTCTTCTGAGAAGTGTCTTGTTCATATCTATTGTCCATTTTTTTAATGGGTTATTTGTCTTTTTTGCTGTTGAGTGGAAGAATCTCTTTATATATTCTGGATACTAAGCACTTATCTGATATGTGGTTTCCATATATTGTCGTCCATTGCATAGGCTGTCTTTTCACTTTCTTCACAAAGTTCTTTGATACACAAAGGTGTTTAATTTTGAGGGGTTCCCATTTATTTATTTCATTCTTCAATTCTCATGCTTTGGGTGTAAGATCTAGGAAACCAGATCCTTCTACAAGTTTTACAAGTTATTTTGCTTATTTTCCTTCTAATAGTTCTATGATCTTAGCTCTAATGTTTAGGTCTTTGATCCATTTTCAGTTAATTTTTGTATAGAGTGTGAGATATGGGTCCTCCTTCATTGTTTTGCATATGGAAATCCAGTTCTCCAAGCACTATTTATTGAAAAGGCTGCTCTGACTGAGGTGAGTTGGCTTGACTGCTTTATCAAAGATCAATTGGCCATAGATGAGAGGGTCTATGTCAGAGCACTCTATTCATTTCCATTGACCAGTTTATCTATCTTTATGCCAGTACCATGCTGTTTTGACCACTGTAGCTTCATAATATGCTTTAAAGTCAGGTAGTGTGAGAACTCCCACTTCATTTTTTTCTTTTTTCAAGATATTTTTAGCTATTCAAGGCGCCCTGTTATTCCAAATAAATTTGGTTATTAGTTTTTCTATTTTCATATGGAAGCTTTGGAAGTTTTGATTGTTATTACATTCAATCTATAAATAAATTTGTATAGAATTGACATCTTAGCTATATTTAGTCTTTCAATCCATTAACATGATATGCCCTTCCATTTATTTAGGTAATCCATGATTTCTCTTCTTTTTCTTTCTAAAAATATTTTTATTATAAACAATGAACAAGCATACAAATATTATTGACATACAAACATTCTTGACATGGTTACAATCAATAGCTCGCAATATCATCGTATAGTTGGGTATTCTTCACCATGATCATTTTTTTTTGGAATATTTGCATTTCTCCAGAAAAAGAAAGAAAAAAGAAAAAACTCATACATGTCATACCCCTTACCACACCCTTTCATTGACCACTAGTATTTCAATCTACTCAATTTATTTTAACCTTTGTTACCCCTATTATTTGTTTATTTCTTATCCATATTTTTTACTCATCTGTCCATACCACAAATAAAAGGAACATCAGATAGAAGTTTCTCACAATCACACAATCACACTGTGAAAGGTATATCATTATTGTTCTAGTTTGCTAGCTTGGTTCAAGAAGGCCGATGAAGTTCAGGGTTTCTCTCTCAAGTGAGAAGGCACATGGCGAACACAGGGCTTCTCTCTCGGCTGGAAGGGCACAAGGCAAATACGGCATCATCTGCTAACTTTCTCTCCTGGCTTCTGGTTTCAAGAAGCTCCCCGGGAGGCGTCTTCCTTCCCCATCTCCAAAGGTCGCTGGCTGGTGAACTCTCTGCTTCGTAGTGTCACTCTCTCTGAATCTCTCATTCTCCAAAATATTTCCTCTTTTATAGGACTCCAATAAACCAGTCAAAACCCACCCAAACGGGTGGAGACATGTCGTCACCTAATCCAATTTAACAACCACTCTTAACTAAATCACATCAACCAGGGAGAGGATCTCATTAGTTTCAAACATACAGTATTGACTAGAGATTATTCTACCTATATGAAATGGGACTTACATTAAAACATGGCTTTTCTTAGGGGGCATACTTCCTTTCAAACCAGCACATTCCACCCTCTGGCCCCTAAAAAAGACATGTTTTTCCCATATACAAAGTACATTAATTTCATAACAATATCAGAAACCTTAAACCTTTCAGTAACAATACAATGAAGTACAAAATTAGAGACAGTATAAAATCTCATCAAGTCAGGTACAGACATGGTCTGTCCTAAAGCAAAATTCTCTTCATTTGCTCTGGACCTTTGAAAACTCATAACAAGTTATTTGCTGCCAACATACAAAGGAGGAACATTCATAGGATATGGAACACATTTCCATAGGGAGGAAGGAACACAGGGGTCACAGGACCCATAAATCTTCAAAAACCTGCAGGGCAAAGTTCATTAGATTTCAAAGTCTGAGAGTCATTTATTCTCAGGGCTTTAGAAAGTGGCAGTCCCACCCTTTCCAAATGCCTATGACTGCCTCTCTCTGAATGCAACCTTGGGGGTTATTGGGGAGACCACCCTTCTCTAGGATCCACCCTCTCCAAGCATAGGGGCTGCACCCGGGCTCTCTGCCATCTCTGGGGCACATGCTCAACCCCTCCATTTGGTGGCAGCCAGGCTCTCCCCAAACCCCAAGGAATGTGCTTCACCTTCTCCAAGGCCTGAGGCGGCATGACTCTTCTACTGCAACGAGGTGGAAGACCCATTCTCTGTCTTTGGGGCAAACTCACCCTCTCCACGTGCTTGGGTGGGTCGGCTCTCCTGGCCCGAGGCTTCTTGACTTCAGACCTCAGCCTCCATGGTTTTGCCTCTGAAGTTATTTTTCCTCCAATGTGTCCCTTCTCTGAATCCCTCAGTCCAGACTGGCAGCAGCTCTGTTTATACAGGTCCCACAGCACTCTCATTGGCTTTCTATGGAGTAGCCTTGGATCATGCCCATCAGACATAAGGAGTTTCCACAAATCTTTCCTGGATAACTCCATGTCCAATCCTGGCTTTCTCTGAAATGGCTGAGTGGTTCCGCATTTGACCAAGACCTCATGTGGGGCACTATTCTCTGGGGTCTCCCTTTCTGTAGGCCCAGAATTTTCTGGGACCTCAATTTCTGGTTTCTTTTTACTCAAGAGTTCAGTTTTCAGCTTATCTCTTTCCTGTCGCATTTCACTATAAGGTGCAAGGAGAAACCAGACTGCACTTTCGACATTTAATTTGGAGATCTCTTTTGCTAAATATCCAAGTTCATGGCTTTTAAAATCTGCCTTCCAGCAAATACCATTATTCAACTTTGCCAGATTATCTGCCATTTTAAAACAAGGATCGCCTTCCTTCCAGTTTGCAATAACACGTGCCTCATTTCTGTCTAAGGCCTCATCAGAGGTATCTTTAGAGTCCACATTTCTACCAACAGTCTCTCCAAAGCATTCTAGGCCTTCTCTATCAAGCTTCTCACAACTCCTCCAGATTCTTCCCTTTATCCATTTAAAAAGCTGTTCCAACATGTTTGGCATTTGCAAACCGCAACAGCAGCACCCCACTTCCTGGTACCAAAATCTGTCCTAGTTTGCTAGCTTGGTTCAAGAAGGCCGATGAAGTTCAGGGTTTCTCTCTCAAGTGAGAAGGCACATGGCGAACACAGTCAGGGCTTCTCTGTCGGCTGGAAGGGCACATGGTGAACATGGCGTCATCTGCTAACTTTCTCTCCTGGCTTCTGGTTTCAAGAAGCTCCCCGGGAGGCGTCTTCCTTCCCCATCTCCAAAGGTCACTGGCTGGTGAACTCTCTGCTTCGTAGTGTCACTCTCTCTGAATCTCTCATTCTCCAAAATATTTCCTCTTTTATAGGACTCCAATAAACCAGTCAAAACCCACCCAAACGGGTGGAGACATGTCGTCACCTAATCCAATTTAACAACCACTCTTAACTAAATCACATCAACCAGGGAGAGGATCTCATTAGTTTCAAACATACAGTATTGACTAGAGATTATTCTACCTTTATGAAATGGGACTTACATTAAAACATGGCTTTTCTTAGGGGGCATACTTCTTTTCAAACCAGCACAATTATACAACCATCATCAAGAAACGTGATTACTGGAACACAGCTCTAAAGTTTCAGACACTTCTCTCTAGCCACTTTAATATACTTTAAACTAAAAAGGGGATTCTGTGTAACTTGTAAGAATAACCTCTAGGATAACCTCTTAACTGTATGAAATCTCTCACCCACTGACATTTTATTTTGTCTCATTTCTTTCTTCCCCCTTTCAGTTGAGAAGGTTTTCTCAATCCCTTGATACTGAGTCCCAGCTTATTCTAGGATTTTTGTTCCACATCACCTGGGAGTTTTACACCCCTGGGAGTCACGTCCTACATAGAGAGGGGATGGGCAGCGAGTTTACTTGCTGTGCTAGCTGAAAGAGGGATAGGTCACAACTGAGTAACAAAAGAGGTTCTCTAGGGGTGACTCTTTGGCCTAACTTTAAGTAGACTTAGCCTATCCTTTGCAAGGCTGAGTTTCATAGGGATAAACCCCAAGACTGTGGGCTTTTGATTTGGTTGTTCCCACTGCTTGCAAGAATATCAGGAATTCTGCAAATGGGGAAATTGAACTTTTACCTTTCTCCCCATTTCCCCAAAAGAACACTGCAAATATTTCTTTATTCAATGTTCAAATCACTCTGGGATTTATTGGGGCATCACACTAACCTGGAGAAACCTACATCGCATGCCTTAATCAAGGTTCCATGCACTAACAGTGTTCAATTAAACTGTCAATATCAGTTAAATTGGGAAATGTACTACTCAAAATATAAATTTTGTACCAATAAACATTTCTTTCTTTAGTCTCAAACTGATATTGAAGGTTCAAAATATGAATGACCATCTATTATTTTTAACACCATGTAATATTGGCATTCCTTTGTTCATCCTCATGCAAAAAATATTTTTTTTAATTTGTACATTTAGTTACCATCATTGTACACTCTAAGTATTCCTAGATTATACCATCTCACTCTTTATCATCTATCTTTCCTTCTGGTTTCACATATGCTCCAAGACCTTCTCCCTCTATCATTCTCACATTCAGCTTCATTCAGTGTACTTACATTATTGTGCTACAAACAGGTAGTATTGTGCTATCCATTTCTGACCTTTTACAATAAGTCCTGTTGCAAAATCTGTATCTCTTCAGCTGCAATTACCCAATCTCTACCTTATTTCTATCTCCTGATAACCTCTGTTCTTAACTGAAATTCTCCAAATTCACTCATTAATGTTAATTCATATCAGTGAGACCATACAATATTTGTCCTTTTGTTCTGGCTAACTTCACTCAGCATAATATCCCCAAAGTCCATCCACATTATTACATGAATCATGATTTTATTCTGTCTTACAGCTGCATAATATTCCATCATATGTATATACCACAACTTGTTTACACACTCTTCTGTTGATGGACATTTCGACTGTATCCATCTCTTGGGAATTGTAAATAATGTTGCTATAAACTTTGGTATGTAAGTGTCCATTTGTGTCCTTGCCCTCATGTCCCCTGAATAGAAACCTAGCAATAATATTGCTGGAATATATGGCAATTCTATACTTAACTTCCTGAGGAACAACTAAACTGCCTTCCACAGTGGTTGTACCATTTTACATTCCCACCAGCAGAGGACAAATGTGCTTCTTTCTCCACATTCTTTCCAGCAATTGTTGTTTTCTCCTTTCTTGATAATGACCATTCTGGTGGGTGTGAGATGATATTTCATTGATTTTGACTTGCATTTCCCTGACAGAAAAGTTGAGCATCTTTTCATATGCCTTTTAGCCATTTCCATTTCCTCTTCTGAGGAATGTCTTTTCATATCAATTGTCTGATTTTTAATTGGGTCGTTTTTCTTTTGCTGTTGAGTTGAACCATCTCTTTATATATTCTGGATACTAGACCCTTACCTGATGTGTCATTTCCAAATATTGTCTCCCATTGTGTAGGCTGCCTTTTCACTTCCTTGACAAAGTTCTTTGATGCACAAAAATGTTTAATATTGAGGAGTTACCATTTATCTATTTCTTCCTTCAATACTCATGCTTTGGATGTAAGATCTAGGAAACAGCCTCCTATTACAAATTTTATATTTCTCTACATTTTCTTCTAAAAGTTTTATGGTCTTAGCTCTAATGTTTAGGTCTTTGATCCATTTTGAGTTAATTTTTTATGAGTGTGAGATATGGGACCTCTTTCATTCTTTTGCATGTGGACATACAGTTCTCCAAGCATCATTTATTGAAGAGACTGTTCTGTCCCAGTCGAGTTGGCCTGATTGCCTTATCAAAGATCAACTCTCCATAGATGAGGGCGGCTGCCGTGGCTGAGCAGGCAGAGCTCCGACCTGCCGTGCTGGAGGTCTGGAGTTCGATCCCTGGTGCCTCCTGCCCATATGCAAATTTAAAAAAACTTTAATAAACCACTCAGAAAAATAAGTTGTAAACTCTCCATAGATGAGAGGGTCTATATCTGAACAGTCTATCTGATTCCGTTGGTCAGTATATCTATCTTTATGCCAGTACCATGCTGTTTTGACCACTGTAGCTTCACAAAGCACCTTAAAGCCAGGTATTGTAAGACCTCTGACTTCATTTTTCTTTCCCAAGATATTTTTAGTTATTCATGGCATGTTACCATTCCAAATAAATTTGGCTATTGGTTTTCCTATTTCTGCAAATAAATTTTTGGAATTTTAAATGGTATTGCAATGAATCTATAAATCAATTTATGTAGAATTGACATTGGAACCATATTTTGTCTTCAAATCCATGAACACCGTATGCCCTTCCATTTATTTATGTCTTTATGATTTCTTTTAACAATTTCCTGTAGATTTCTTCATATAGGTCTTTTGCATATTTAGTTAAATTTTTTCCTAAATATTTTATTTTTTTGGTTGCAATAGTAAATGGATTTTTTTCTTAATTTCTCTTTCATATTGCTCATTACTAGTGTATAGAAACACTAGAGATTTTTGAATGTTTATCTTGTAACTTGCAGCACTAAGTTATTAGTTCAGAAGTTTTGCTGTAGATTTTTCAGGTTTTCAACATATAGTATCATATCATCTGCAAACAGTGGGAGTTTTACTTCTTCCTTTCCAATTTTTATGCTTCATATTTCTTTTTCTTGTCTAATTGCTCTAGCTAGAACTTCCAACACAATGTTGAATAACAATTGTGATGGTGGACATTCTTGTCTCATTCTTAATCTTATGGGGAAAGCTTTTAGTTTTTTCCCCATTGAGGATGATGTTAACGGTGGGTTTTTCATATATACCCTTTATTGTGTTGAGTATGTTTGCTTCTATTCCTATCCTTTGAAGTGTTTTCATCAAGAATGGATGTTGAATTTTGTCAAATGCGTTTTCTGTATCAATCAAGATGAACATGTGGATTTTCTGCTTTGAGTTGTTGATATGGTGTATTACAGTAATTGATTTTCTTATGTTGAACCATCCTTGCATACTTGGGATAAATCCAACTTGGTCATTGTGTATAATTCTTTTAATGTGTTGTTGAATTCGATTTGCAAGAATTTTGCTGAGGATTTTTGCAACTATATTCATGAGAGAGATTTGCCTGCAATTGTCTTTTCTTGTAGTATCTTTGTCTGGCTTTGGTATGAGGGTGATGTTGGCTTCATAGAATGAGTTAAGTAGCCTTCCATCCACTTCAATTTTTTTGAAGAGTTTGAACATTATTGGTGCTAATTCTTTCTGGAATGCTTGGTAGAATTCAGAGGTGAAGCCATTTTGTCCTTTTCTTTTTGGGTAACTTCTTGATGACTAATTCAATTTATTTTCTTGTGATTGGTTTGTTGAGGTTATCTATTTCTTCTCTAGTCAATGTTGGTTGTTCATGCCTTTCTGGGAAGCTGTCCATTTCATCTATGTTGTTTAGTGTATTACCATAAAGTTGCTCATATTATCCTCTCATTACCTCCTTTATGTCTGTGGGGTCAGTGGTTTTGTCTCCTGTTCCATTTCTGATTTTATTTATTTGCATACTCTCTCTTCTTTTTGTCTACCTTGCTAAGGGTCCATAAATTTTATTACTTTTCTCTAAGATCCAGCTTCTGGTTTTGTTGATTTTCTCGATGGTTTTCATGTTCTCAATTTCATTTATTTCTGCCCTAATTGTTACTATTTCTTTCTTTTTGCTTGCTTTGGGGTTAGTTTGCTGTTATTTCTCTAGTTCTTCCAAATGAACAGTTAATTTCTCGATTTTTGCTTTCATCTTTTTGATATAGGCATTAAGGCAATAAATCTCCCTCAGCACCGCTTTTGTTGCATCCCATAAATTTTGATATTTTATGTTGTCATTGCCTCCAGATATTTACTGATATCTCTTCTAATTTCTTCCTTGACCCATTGGTTGTTTAAGAGTGTGTTTTTGAGCCTCCATATATTTGTGCATTTTCTGACCCTCTGCCTGCTATTGACTCCCAACTTCATTCCTTTATGATATTAGAAAGTGTTTTGTATGATTTCAATCTTTTTAAATTTATTGAGACTTACTTTGTGAGCCTGCATATTGTCTATCCTTGAGAATGATCCATGAGCACTTGAGAAAAAGGTATATCTATCTGCTGTGAGGTGGAATGTTCTATAAATGTCTGTTAAGTCAAGTTCATTTATTGTATTATTTAAATTCTCTGTTTTTTAATTGCTCCTCTAGATGTTCTATCCATTGATGAGAGTGGGAAATTGAAGTCTCCACCTATTATGGTAGGCATGTCTATTTCTCTTTTCAAGGTTTGCGCCATGTATTTCAGAGCACTCTGGCTTTGTGCATAAATATTTTTTATTGTTTTGTCTTCTTGTGGAATTGTTCCTTTTATTAATACACAGTGTCATTCTTTGTCTCTTTTGTTTTACATTTGAAGTCTAATTTGTTGGATATTAGTATAGCTACTCCTGATCTTTTCTGATTGTTGTTAGCATGAAACCTTTCACTTTCCACCTATGTTTGTTCTTGTGTCTAAAGTGCATCTCCTGTAGATAGCGCATAGATGGGTCAAGTTTTTTTTTAACCCATTTGCCAGTCTTTGTCTTTTGATTAATGAGTTTAATCCATTAACATCTAGCGTTATTGCTGTAAGGATGATACTTTCTTCTATGATTTTGTCTTCTGGATTTTATATGCTCTATCTAATTTTTTTCTCTTTGTACCTTTACTAATAGTCTTCATTTCTACACTCTTCTCCACATTGCTCTCTCCTGACTTTTCTTATCTTTCCTTTAGTATTTGTTCCCGAACTACTCTCATGATCACAAATTCTCTGAGTATTCTTTTGTCTGAAAATATTTTCATTTTCCCCTCATTTTTGAAGGACAATTTTGCTGGATATAGAATTCATTGCTGACACGTTTTCTTATTTATTTATTTGTTTGTTTGGCCATTTATTTATTTATTTATGTTTGTCATGGTCAGGCTCTAGGTATCAAACCTTGGTCTCTGTCATGTCAGGTGAGAATTCTGCCAGGGAGCATCACTGCACCATTCCATTTTTCTCTTTTAGAATCTTAAACATATCAGACCATTGCCTTCTTTCCTCCATCTTTTCTGCTAAGAAATTTATACACTGTGTTACTGGACTTCCCTTGTATGTAATGGATTGTTTTTCTCTTGCTGCTTTCAAAATTCTCTCTTTCAATTTGACATCTGACATTCTGACTAGTAAGTGTCTTGGAGTATGTATATTTGGATATATTCTGTTTGGAGTACACCTCACTTCTTGGGATCTGTAATTTTATCTTTCATAAGAGATGGGGAATTTTCAGTGATAATTTCTTCCTTTAGTCTTTTTCCTTCTTTTTCCTTCTCTTCTCTTTCTGGGACACACACAGCTCATATTTCCATGCATCTCATGTTGCCATTCAATTCCCTGAGTGCCTGCTCATATTTATCCATTCTTTTCCTTATATTTTCTTCTACTTGCCAGATTTCAGATGTCCCATCCTCCTGTTTTTTCTTCTGCCTATTCAAATCTAATGTTATAGTTTTCCATTGTTTTCTCATCTCTTCTACTATGACTTTCATTCCCATAAGTTCTGTGATTTGTTTTTTCAGACTTTCAATTTCTTCTTTTTGTTTATTGATTGCCTTCTTTATATCCTCCCTTAACTCATTGATTTGATTTTTGATGAGATTTTTTTATGTCTGTTCAAACATCCTAAATTAGTTGTTTCAACTCTTTTATCTCATTTGAATTGTAGGTTTGTTCCTTTGACTGGGACATATCTTCAATTTTCCTAGTATGACACATTATTTTTGCTGACATTTGATTTCCTTAATTAGTTTATAATGGAGACCTTTTCACTTTTTTACATAGGATTGTCTTGGTGGATAGTTTTGCTCTCTATCTGTTCTTTAATATTCTGATTAGCTTTTTCTAGACCTCTAGCATAGGTTTTGCTTAATGGATCAGAATTTTTCAGTTCCTGTTTTCTTATTTCTTGCCCCACCTATATAGAGCCTTTTTTCTTTTCATAGGTTCTTCTACTTAGATATTACAGACCCCTGTCAGATTTTCCCATACCAGACTGGCCTCCTCTCAGGAGGAAAGAATAACGTGCATCAGTTTTCCCTCAGTATGAGACCCAGCAGTTGACAGACTTTCTATGAAGCCTTTAGCTCTGTGATTTTCCTGTCCTGCCTAGTATGTGGTGCTTGTCTGCCTGCAGTTTCACACCAGTATAAACAGCTGTGGTGCCTTTAACTTCAGCAGACTCTCCCTGCTGGGGGCATGGTTGAAACAGAGGAGAGGTTGTAGTATAGTTTTAATTGCTTCAGTTTTCCAATACCTGGGTTCTGAATTCCTTGAGGGAAGAATTCCACCTGAGCTGGGCCCCACTCCTCTACTGGGGTAGGCACAGTCTCCAGGGAATTAATTTCTTTTATTTGACTGGACTCTCAGATGAGTTTAATTTTACCTTTCTCTGGGGCGTTTGGAGCCTGAGAAAACTTGCAATTCTATCTAATGAGCAGTTAAGTAGTAAAAACAAAGCAAAAAAATAATTTTCAGAGGAGGTCACTCTTTCCTTGGGTTTGTTAATCAAGAGATTAAGTTGGTACATTGCTCTATGTATCTCCAGGTTCAATGTGCCTCCCTCTTTTTTAGAGTCCAGTACTTTTCAATTATTTTGTGTTGTCCAGTCCAAAAAAAAACTGTGTTTTTGTTTTTTCTTTTTTGTTTCCCATCAGCCCTGCCCCTTCTGTGCATTCCATGATTTCCTTGAGCAATTTCTTGTAATTTTCTGTGTTTAGGTCTTTTGAATCCTTAATTAAATTTATTAATAAATTTTTGGGAGGCTACAATTGTAAATGGATTTTTTTCTTGATTTCTTCCTCAGTTTTCCCATTAATAGTACATAGAAACACTACTGATTTTTGGATGTTTATCTTGTACAAGCAAACTGTGAGTTTTTCTTCTTAATTTCCAATTTGGATGTCTTTTATTTATTTTTTCTTCTCTAATTGCTCTGCCTCGAATTTCCAGCACAGTGTTAAATAAGAATGGGGATAGAGGATATCCTTGTCATGTTCCTGATCTTAGGCAGAAAGTTTTCAGTCTTTGTCCATTGAAGGTGAAGTTATTGTGTGTTTTCATATATTCCGTTTCTCGTGTTGAGGAAGTTCCCTTGTATTCATATCCATTGAAGTGTTTTCATCTAGAAAGGATGTTGAATTTGAGAAATAGCTTTTCTGCATCAATAGAGATGATAATGTGACTTTATGGTTTTGATTTGTTGATATAGTATATTACATTAATTGATTTTCTTATGTAGAACCATCCTTGCATACTTCGGATAAGTCCAACTTGGTCATGGTGCACAATTCTCTTAATTTGCCACTGGATTCAATTTGCAAGCACTTTGTTGAGGATGTTTGCATCTATATTCATTAAAGAGATTGTTCTATAATTTTTTTTGTAGCATCTTTGTCTGGCTTTGGTATGAGGGTGATGTTGGAATCAGAGAATGAGTTAGGTAGCCTTCCTCCTTCTTCAATTTTTTTGAAGAGTTTCAGCATGTTTGGCACTAATTCTTTCTTGAATGCTTGGTAGAATTCACATGTGTTGCCATCTGGTCTAAGAGTTTTCTTTTTTGGGAACTTCTTGATGATTGCTTCAATCTTATTACCTGTGATTAGTTTGTTGAGGTTATCTATTCCTTCTTGAGTCAATATTGGTTTGTTCATGCCTTTCCAGGAAGTCGTCCATTTCATCTACAGTGTCTAGTTCATTAGCATATACTTGCTTATTGTATCCTCTCATTGCCTCCCTTATTCCTGCAGGGTCAGTGGTTATCTTTTCTCTTCCATTTCTGATTTTATTTATTAGAATATATACTAGTGAGGGTTCTCTAGAGAAACAGAATCATCAGGAGATATCTGTAGATATAAAATTTATAAAAGTGTCTCATGTCACCATGTGAATGTAGAGTCCAAGTTCTCTACGGCAGACCATGAGCTGGTAACTCTGATGAAAGTCTTCAACAAACTCTCAGGAGAGGATGTTGGGGCAATTATGGGAATGTAAGTGTGTAAGGTTTGTAGGGCAGACTGCAAGCTGATTACTAAAATGAAGTTTCCTAACAAACTCTCAGGAGAGGCTGGCAGAACAACTGTGGTAATGGAAGAGTCCAAAATCCACAGGGCAGGCTGAGAAGCTGGCAACTCCGATGAAGAGTCTGGGTGAACTCCATAGGAAAGGCTCATCAGCTGAGTTAGGAAGAGTGACTATCTCTTCTGAATCCTCCTTAAAACCTTCTGGTGATTAGATTAAGCATCGTTCATTTCAGAAGACACTCCCCTTAGCTGATTACAGATGTGATCAACTGTGGATACAGCCAATGTAATCATGATTTAAGTCATTGAGAGGTCCTCAACAGACAGGCCAGAGCTTGCCCAAACAGACAATTGAGCACACTCACCGGGCCAAGTTGACACATGAACCTGAGCATGACAGTCTACCCCTTATCAGTTTGGCAGCCATACACATTACCTTAACCCATACTTAATTTCTAAATAGAAAGCAATAACAGACACATTTTCTCCTCACCTAAGAATATTCAACTGTCCCATGTACAACCAGAAATGCATTAAATCTCCCCAGAATAGGGTGAAAGTCTTTGGGTAATACTCATTTTTAAACTTGATATCTTGCAACTTAAATACTATAACATGAACAGAACTGCATTATAGTCCTTGCTTCTGTAACTCATCACATGGTTGTTGTTCATATTTATCATGACCTTATCCACCACCCATTCCATTTTCCCTTTATGTTCAGCAAGCATTTCAGCTGGTCGTGGTTCTTTGCCTGGTGGAGTGACCAAAACCTTCATTCCTGAAGTTCCAGAACAATTGGTAGTCCTGCCTGGATTGGGTTGTTACGGTTTTCCATTGATTTTAATCACAGGGCATAGTAGTACTAAAAGATGCCCTAGGGGATCTCCTATATTTCAGAAAAAACTCTTCTTTGCCTCCATTGTGTAATTGCAGGCATATTTCCCCATAATAGTCAGGGACAACTACCACAGCCACTAAAGTAATTTACCTTTTTGGCTTGTTGATCCAGGGGCATGAGTAGCCCAAAGTGACCATGTTGCAGTCTTAGAGTCCAGTTCAATGGAATCATTGTCGATTCTCCTGGTGGAAGAATTCCCCTGCTGGAACTAAAACCTGTTCAGCAGCAGAACTCATGGTCACTGGGACAGGAAACAAAAATTTTCCTAGGGGATTATGAGGGGAAATATTGAGTGGTGCCACTCCCATTTCTACAATTTGTTTCCAGGACCCATGGATCCTGGCTATGAGAGAAACAGCACCATAGAGTGGACACTGAATCAGAGCAAATACAGCCTCCTGAAGAACATCACCACAGTCCTGCAAGGAGTTGCCACCTAATTGGTACCATAATTGAATTTTCAAAAGGCCGTTCCACTGTTCTATCAATCCAGCTGCCTCTGGATGATGGGGAACATGGCGAGAGCAGAGAATTCTATGAGTACGTACCCACTTCCACACTTCATTTGCAGTGAATGGGTTCCTTGATCAGAAGCAATGCTCTGTGAAATACCATGATGATGGATGAGGCATTCTGTGAGTCCATGGATGATATTTTTGGCAGAAGGATGGCATACAGGGAAAACAAACCCATATCTAGAGTATGTGATTACTCCAGTAAGAATAATTTGCTGCCCCTTCCATGATGGGCATGGTCAAATATAATCAATCTGCCACCATGCAGCTGGCTGATCACCTAGGAATAGTGCTAAATTGGGGGCTGAGTGTGGGTCTCTGCTGCTGGCAGATTGGGCACCTAGCAGTGACTTTAGCCAGGTCAAACTTGGTGAGTGGAAGCCCACATTGCTGTGCCCATGCATAATCTCCATCCTTACAACAATGACCACTTTGTTCATGAGCTCACTGGGCAATGACAGAAGTTGCTGGGGAAAGAGGCTGACTGATATTCACAGAATGGGTCATCTTATCCACTCGATTATTAAAACCTTCTGCTGATGTCACCTCTTGTGCATTCACATGGGACACAAATGTCTTCACATTTTTAGCTCACTCAGAAATGTCTATCCACATACTTCTTCCCCAGACCTCTTTGTCACCAATTTTCAAATCATGCTCTTTCCAGGTCCCTGACCATCCCACCCAACCATGAGCAGTAGACCACGAGTCAATATGCAAACACACATCTGGCCAGTTCTTCTTCCAAGCTGAATGGACTGCCAGAAATTCTTCCCATTGGGAAGATTTCCCTTCACCACTGTCCTTCAGGGACAGTCCCAGAAAGGGATTGAAGTGCTGCAGCTGCCCACTTTTGGGTGGTACCTGCATATCATGCAAAGCAATCTGTAAACCAGGCCTGAGTTTTCTCTTCCTCAGTCAACTCACTACAAGGCACTCCCCAAGAGGCCATAGCACTCATCTTGGAAAGAGAATGTAATTTGGGCCACTTCCTCATGTAACTTACATGTGCCTTCAGGATCTGCTCTGGTTCTATCTCATATGTATTGTTTCCATTTTATGATGAAGAGCTGTTGCATATGCCCAACTTTATAGCTTGGTGGGTCAGACAACACCCCACTCATGATAGGTATCTCAGGTCTCATGGTAACTTGGTGGCCCATGGTTAAGCATTCAGCCTCTACTAAAGCCCTGTAGCAGGCCAAAAGCTGTTTTACAAAAGGAGAATAGTTCTCTGCAGCAAATGGTAAAGCTTTGCTCTAAAATCCTGAGTTGTCATTCTCCTATAGGGACCTGCTAAAGGCTCCAGACAGCATCTATTTGCCACTGACACTTCAAGCACCACTGGATCTGCTGTATCAAATGGTCCAAGTGGAAGAAGAGCTTATACAGCAGCCTGGACCTGCCACAGAGCCTCCACTTGTTCAGGACCCCACTCAAAATAACCTGTTTTTCTGGTCACTTGATAAATGGGCCAAAGTAGCATACCCAAATGAGTAATATGTTGTCACCAAAATCCAAAAAGACCAACTAGGTATTGTTCCTCTTTTTTTTTGGTCAAAAGGGGGGCCAGATGCAGCAACTGCTCCTTCACCTTAGATGAGATATCTCGACATGCCCCACACCACTGGACACCTAGAAATTTCACTGAGGTGGAAAGCCCCTGCATTTTTGTTGGATTTGTCTCCCATCCTCTGACACAAAAATGCCTTACCAATAAGTCTAGAGTAGTTGTTACTTCTTGTTCACTAGGTCCAATCTACATGATATGATCAATATAATGGACCATTTTGATGTCTTGTGGGAGGGAGAAATGATCAAGTTCCCTACAGACAAGATTATGACATAAGGCTGGAGAGTTTATATACCCCTGAGTTAAGATGGTGAAAGTGTATTGCTGACCTTGCCCGTTGAAAGCAGACTTTCTGGTGGTCCTTAACAACAGCTATTGAGAAAAAAAGCATTCGCTAAGTCAATAGCTGTATGCTAGGTACTGGGGAAGTATTGATTTGCTTAAGCAATGCTATCACATATGGAACAGCAGCTTCAATTGGAGTTACCACTTGGTTGAGCTTAAGAAAACCCACTGTCATCCTCCAAGACCCACTTGTCTTCTACACAGGTCAAATAGAGAGTTGAACAGGGTTGTGGTGGGTGTACCCACCTCTGCATCCTTGAAGTCATTAAGAGAGGCTATAAACTCTACAATCCCTGCAGAAATTTGGTATTGCTTCTGATTTACTGTTTTGATAATTAGGGGCAACTATAGTTGCTTCCACTTGGCCTTTGCTACCATAATAGCCCTATTCCACAAGTTAGAGAGCCAATCTGGGGATTTGGTCAGTTGTTCTGAATGTCTATTCCAATTATGCATTATGGAACTGGGGAAATAGCCATAGAATGTGTCCATGGGCTGACTGGACCCACTGTCAGCTGGACTTCAGCTAAAACTCCATCCATCACCTGACCTCCATAGGCCCCCACTCTGATTGGTGGGTCAGAGTGACATGTTGGGTTCCCAGGAATTAATGTCACTTCTAAACTAGTGTCCAATAATCCTCAAAATATCTGATCATTATATTTTACCCAATGCGCCAGTACCCTCATAAAAGGCCATTGGTCTCATTGAGGAAGGCTTGCAGAAAGATTAACAGTATACATTTGTGGCAGTGTAAAAGAGTCCTCCCCAAACTGGACACGGTCTCCCCCTCATTCAAGGTGCTCTGGGTTTGTAAACTGTCTGAAGTCTTGTAATTGATTAAGGGGACTTAACTCTCTGTTTTTTCAATTCAAGTTAGACTTCTCTTCATTTGACTGAGAATGTTATAGCTGTATACAGCTCAAAAAAGAAGGTAGTAGACTGCTCGTAGACTGTATTTCTATGTATCCCATGATCTACTAGACAATGCCACAAGTCTCTGTGAGCCAGATTATTTTGACTACCGCTTTCAGTCTGTTGTCCATTGTGATAGCCACATACACCTTGTCTTTGGTGATTATGGTCTGCCACCTGGCTTTTGCCAACTTGGGATCCAGTCATCCCCATTGTGTTTAAGGATTCCAACTCAGTGACAGCCATTCCCACAGTAATATCTGACCTACAGAGAAGGGCAGCAAAGAGCTCTTTAGGGATGATGGAGCTAGTCTCACAAATTAATTTCTCACATTTCTGGTAAAAGGTGAATCCTCCGGACATTCCTGAGGTGTATGAGCAGACTTTCCATGATGAATCCACTCTAACATTCCAATCTCTCTAAGCCATTGGATCCCCTCATCTACATTATACAAGGGCAGTTCTGACATTTCAACCTCATGTAATGTTAGCCACCTTTTGATCCATGTTTTAGCCAACCATCAAAAAAAAAAACCTGTTAATGACTTTTTTAAGCGCTTGAGCTGTGATATTGAATACAGAATCTCTGCTTAGTGGGTCCATGTCATGGTCAGGTTCACGTGTTAACTTGGCCTGGTGATGGTACCCATTTGTTTGGTTGGGCAAGTGCTGACCTGTCTGTTGCTATGAGGATATTTCATAGAACTAAATAATGATCACATCAGCTGCATCCATTTGTAATCAGCCAAGGGGAATGTCTTCTACAATTAGTGATGTTTCATCTAATTAATGGAAGACTTTTAAGGAGGATTCAGGAGAGACAGTTTTTCTCTTCCTGCTTTGGACAGCAATATTTCCCTGTGGAGTTTGTCCAGACCATTCATCAAAGTTGTCAGCTTCACAGTCTGCCTTATGGATTTTGAATTTTACATTCCCACAGTTACATGAGAAACTTTTATAAATTTTATATCTATGGATATTTCTTTCGGATTCTTTTTCTCTAGTGAACCCTAATTAATACAGTCCATATCAATAAATTTAGTCTGACCCAGCTTTACATTCCTCCCACTATTCTCACAACCTTAAAATCCATTGTCACACATTTCTCCCTGATTTCTGTCTATATTAAGTGGAAAACACATGCAGTTCTTTTGAAGTATAATATACCTCCTCATGGGTGATACTTTTTACCACACATATTGGGGCCTGTTGGGACTTTAGTCTAGTTATAGGTCTGGAAGAAATGGGGGGGTGGTGAAAGAGGGTCATGAAAAGAATTAGAAATATCTTCAAAGCCAATTGCTCCAGTGCGTTCATTTGCAGTTTCATTTGGTGAAGCATGATTAATCACTCTAGGGTTAATTCCTTCAGGTGGAGGTTGGTTGGCCAACTCCTTAGGGCAGGCTATAGCTGGGGCAGCTATGTTGTCGGGGAAGGCTATTACAAGTTTACCTAGAAAAGACTCAATGCGACCTAGGCTTTCAACCTCCCCACTGACATCATTATCAATCTATAAATTATCATCCCATTTTTCTGTGCCCCACTCCTTTCCAATCACTGCCTTCACTTTAAAGGCAGAAAATGCAAGATTGAGATTTCAGTTTATGTTATAAAGTTGCTACTCTAACAATAAGATTCTGAGTCTGATTTTCAGAGATCTCAAGTCTGCAGCTACGGGAAATAAGATTTTCCTTCATGGCACTCATAGAAACATTTATTTACATCTGCCATACTGCCACATAAGCTTCTCATTTGAAGCCTTCAGCTCTTATCTTTCCCTCATTAATGTATACAGCATATCTAACAACAACCACCAAAAACTCTGTGCCTACTATTTTCACAAATCTCCACAAAGGTGTCAGAAACATTATCCCCAGAGTTTGGCTTCATGTAAGCAAAGTTTTAGAAGAATCTAATGGTGATATTTTGACCATTTCTTTTTTGCCAGCTCACCCCATGGATTGGCTGTGTCATTCTGATTGTGTGAAACAGAATCCTTAATGCCTTTGAATCCAGCCCAAATAGAAAATCATTTGTTAAAACCCATTTTTAAGATTCTATTTCTTAAGAACCACCCCTGCTACTAAGCTGCATTAGCTACGGTTCTCTAGAGAAACTGAATCAGTGGGAGATATCTGTAGATATAAAAATTTTAAAAGTGGCTCACATAACCATGGGAATGCGGATTCCAAGGTCTGTAGTGCATTATGTAAACTGGTAACTCCAATGAAAGACCTCAATGAACTCTCAGGAGAGGCTTGCTGGCAACCATGGGACTGTAAGGATCCAAGGTCTGTAGGGCAGGCTGCAAGCTGATAACTCTTATGAAGTTGACTCTCCCCTTAGCTCATTAAAAATGCAAACAGCTGTGGATACAGCCAACATAATCATGATTTAAGTCCATGAAATGTATTCATAGCCACAGACAGGCCAGCTCGGCCCAACCACATGACTGGGCACCACCACCTAGCCAAGTTGACACGTGAACCTGACCGTGACAGCACCCTTTCTCTTTTTCTTTTTGTCAACCAAGCTAAAGGTCCATCAATTTTATTGATTTTCTCAAAGAACCAACTTCTGGTTTTATTGATTTTCATGATTGTTTTCATGTTAACATGAAATAAATGAATGAAATAAATATTTAATTTATTTCTCCTTTAATCTTTGTGATTTCTTTCCTTTTGTTTGCTTTGAGGTTTATATACTGTTCTTTTCATCCAAGTGAACAGTTAATTCCTCAGTTTTTGCTCGTTCTTCTCTTTTGATATAGGCATTTAAGGCAATAAATTTCCCTCTTAGCACAGCCTTTGCTGCATCCCATAAATTTTGATATTTTGTGTTTTCATTTTCATTTGCCTCAAGATTTTTACTGATTTCTTTTGTAATTTCTTACTTTACCCACTTGTTGTTTAAGTCTGTGTGGTTTTCACCTCCATATATTTGTGAATTTTCTGACCCTCTGCCTGTTATTGATTTCCAACTTCATTCCATTATGAAAGTGTTTTGTATGATTTCAATATTTCAAAATTTATAGAAACTTGTTTGTGACCCAGCATATGGTCTATCCTTTAGAATGATCTATGACAACGTAGGAAAAAGGTATATACTCCTGTTATGGGGTGTAATGTTCTATAAGAGTCTATTAAGTCTAATTCATTTATTGTATTATTAAAATTCTCTGTTTTCCTTTTTGATCTTTCTCTAGATGTTCTATCCGTTGATAGGAGTGGGGAATTGAAGTCTCCAACTATTATGGCAGAATTGTCCATTTCTCCTTTCAGTGTTTTCAGTGTTTGCCTCATGTATTTTGCCACACTTCTGCTTGGTGCATAAATGTTTATGATAGTCTTTTAAGGTTGTGAGAATAGTGGGAGGAATGTAAAGCAGGGTCAGACTAAATTTATTGATATGGACTGTATTAATTAGGGTTCACTAGAGAAAAAGAATCCAAAAGAAATATCCATAGATATAAAATTTATAAAAGTTTCTCATGTAACTGTGGGAATGTAAAATTCAAAATCCATAAGGCAGATAATCTTGTTGGATTGTTCCTTTTATACAATATATGTTGTCATTCTTTGTCTCTTTTAATTGTTTTACATTTGAAATCTAATTTGCTGGATGTTAGTATAGATACTCCTGTTCTTTTCTGATTGTTGTTTGCAGGAAATATCTTTTCCCAACCTATCACTTTCAACCTATGTGTCCTTGGTCCTATAGAGAGCATACAGTTTTGTCCTATATTTTTATCCATTCTGCTAGTCTTTGTCTTTTGATTGGGGAATTTAATCCATTAACATCTAGTGTTATTACTGGAAAGGCTGTACTTTCTTCTTCCATTTTGCCTTTTGGAGTTTATTTATATCTAAACTTTTTTCGTTTTTTATCTTCACTGATAGTCTTCATTTCTACACTCTTCAAACTTTTCTCTCCTGCCTTTTCCTGTCTGCTTTGAAACTTCCTTTAGTATTTCTAGCAAAGCTCGTCTTTTGGTCACAAATTCTGTCAGTGATTTTTTTGTCTGAAAATGTTTTAATTTCCCAATCTTTTTTTTTTGCATGGGCAGGCTCTGGGAAATGAACCCACGTTTCCAGCATGGCAGGCGAGAATTCTGTCACTGAGCCACCATTGTCCGCCTTCTCCCAGTCATTTTTGAAAGGCAATTTTGCTGGATATAGACTTTTTGGTTGGCAGTATTTCTCCTTTAGAATCTTAAATATATCTTAACACTGGCTTCTTGCCTCCATAGTTTCTGTGAGAAATCTACACATAGTCTTATAGAGCTACTCTGGTATGGGATGGATTGCTTTTCTTTTGCTGCTTTCAAAATTCTCTCTTTCTCTTTGACATATAACAGTCTGACTAGTAAGGTCTTGGAATATGTCAATTTGGATCTATTCTGTTTGGGGTATATTGCACTTCTTGGATCTGTGCTTTTGTTTTTCATAAGAGATGGGAAATTTTCAGTGATAATTTCATTCATCATTCCTTCTCCTCCTTTTCTCATCTCTTCTCTTTCTGAGATACCTACAACACACTTATTCATGTGCTTCATGTTGTCATTCAATTTCCTGTGAACCTGCTCATATTTTTCCAATTCTTTTCCTTATATGTTCTTGTGGGTGTCAAATTTCACATGTCAAGTCCTCTAGTTCACTAATCCTTTCTTCTGCCCTTCAAATCGATCATTGCAGGTTTCTATTGATTTTTTTCAACTCTTCTACTGTGCCTTTCATTACCATCACTTCTGTGATTTCTTTCAAACTTTTGATTTCTTCCTTTTGTCAACCCAATGTCTTCTTTCTTTCAATATAAAAGCAAAGTCTTTAATTTTTCAAGTGTTTTAAAAAACAAATTTTATACTTAAGCCAGCCTTGGAGATAAGCACAAAATTTACCAGTTTGCATTTTGTTACCCATGCCAATTCACGCACCCACTTTATGTACAGCTCTATTTTAGGTGCAATAAAAGGGATTCTTAAGCTTAGAAACATGGTTTCACTTCCTGGAATTGTATTATCTCTTTTTCCAGAGAGCAAAAAATAAATTAAACTGCCACTGTTTACTATTAACCTTCTCAAATCCACTTTTGACTCATGGAAAGGCTATTTTCTGTCCAATTTAAGATGTAATGAACTCAATTACTGCTTCCCCCCAAATAAAAAAGCAAGCTCCATTTTATTAAAAAAATAAGCCATTTTTCATTCTAGAGCACTTTCTAATAAGTATTACAAAAATTAATTTGAGCTTTTCTATAAATTTCTTCTGCTTCCAATAATGCCTTTTCTTGTACAAGGCATACCAGGCATCTTATAATGCTGCTTTTCCTTTCCTAAAAATAAGTACTATATCTTGAGGTCAAACCATTTCCAAGATTAGTGATAAAAATAATATTTTTCAAAACTTTAATGGTGGATCACCTATAATTACCTTGATGAAGTAAAAAAATTTAAAAGCAGTTGACACTAAAATAGCTATTCCAAATATCTGCGTTTAAACAATTAAAAAACTGTTTATTTTGTAAGCATGCATGCATAGTCCAAACGAACTATGTTTTAAAAATCTTTTGGTCAAATCAATTACAACCCCCCCCCTTTTAGTTCAATCTAATATAAGTGATATCTAGAAAATATTCCCCATTATTAAGTCTGTCCTGAAATTTTCATATTCTAAAGCGTTTTTAAGGGACAGAGTTTAAGAAGACAACCATGCTTCTTCTGGTATTGCATTACACATGAAGCGTCCATGACTGACTTCAAATGAGCCCCAATAGGAGTCTTCCTCTTAATGCTGCTATGATTATAAGAGGAAACTCAGACATAGGCTTCCAGGACTGCATGAAATTCCATGAGACATTGTACCACCTGCTGAAATTTTGGTCTCTCCTCTGGATCTTAGGCCCAGCAACAGGCCTCCACAGCAAATAGTTCATCAGGACAGTTGATTGGTCCATTCAGCAACCATATTTCACGTATAGAGCCACCTCAAAGGGATTGGTATCCACATATGGCAATTGACCCGGAGTCATGAACTCCCACAGCATCACTCCAAAGGTCCACACATCATTAGCACTGGAAAACTCATTATTAACTAGATTTTCAAGAGCCACCCACAAAACTGGCCTGTTTTCATTGTCCCCTAGACAGTGATAATACATGAGGAATAAGTCTCTGGAGATGGAATTATCTGTGATATTAAATTGAAGTGTATCATAAGTAATACAGTTCCTAGCAGCTAGATCTTTGTGGAAGACTTCTTTTCTGACCAGATAGCTCATTGTACAGACAATCTGAATGGTCATGTGTACCAGGTCTTTTTGAGAAGTTACCTGAGGATTATTGGCCTCTACTAATTCACACTTCCTTAAGATTCCCCCAATTCATGTAAGCAATATCACCATGGGCATTTCTCCTTCTTCTATATAGACATGAGTAGTAGGAAGAAGATTTGTGTGATGAAAACCTTCTAGCTTACAACTTTCAGTGAGCATCATTGTCACCTGAATTTCAGAAGCTTGATCTTTAACTGCTTTTACAAATGCTTGCTTTTCTTTATTTGGATCTTTTTCATCTATTAAAATCCCAAGGAAAATATGCTCCGAAGTACCTTCTTAGAGTGCATCTTTTAGAGTTATCCTCTGTCTGGATATTGCTATATCTTTCACCTTGGCTTTGGCCTCCAAAATAGTGATACTTCTTAGGTTGTTCTTCTTATCTGAAAAGTAGGATAACTGGTAATGGGAGTTGCATTGTTGGTCATGTCATCTCTCAGATACCGAGTCATCTGGGTGGATGACTGAGGCAACCCTTTGGAACTACTGCTGTCACTGATGCTGTTATCCAGTTCAATTCTTTTCACAGTATGAAGGTGCAAAACAGCTAATATTGCTACAAGCAATATTATTGCACAGCACACCTCTACACACATAAAAGTGGCTGGAGCTGCATGTACAAGATCATGAATAGTTCCACTAGTGTTTTGTCCAAGGATGAAGTTTTTACTTCTTCAGGTTTTTGTAGTACATTTTCCTTCATTTAAAATTTAAGACTAAACTTTTTTGAAGAATTTACTGTCGAGTTGAGTTGCACTAGAATCATAACTTCATAATCTGCTTTGCCAGTACAGGAAGGCTTGACCCAAAACAATGATAAAGTGTGAGGAACTTCCCCCAAATAGAAATGTTGACTTGGGACATGTCCATAGCAACAAAATTGTCTACTTGAAATCCAGCTTATATTAAACCTTGGACTTTGCATGCCAAGTGAAGTGCAGGAAATTTGTCTCACTGGGTACTAATAGGTTAAAGGACAGAGCATAGTGACTAATAAGAGCATTTCTCACATAATAAAAGCCTGCATCAAGACTGATTAGCCAACACAACTCATCCTCACTCAGGTAGTTGTTCATGCTGAGCCTCACAGGCACAGGTGGCAATGCACAGTGTCACAGGGCAGAGGGGGTGACAGCTCTAGACACAGGCAGCACCAGCAGGAGCAGCAGTGGCAGTGGTGGGGCCTTCAGGCTGTGGGTCCTCAGGAGCCTCCCTGAACAGTCCTGTGCATGGCCACCACCACTGCTGTCACTGTCATTGCCACTGCAAAAAAGGAGCATCCACCAGCCACTGCACTGCTGCTGCCCACCCCTGGCCCTGAGCCCCTCACAGCACTGAGCCAAGGGCAGCTGTCCAGCTCATTGTGCCACTGGCCTGTGGGAGTCAGTCACTGCTTCAGATCACTGGGGTGTACTTCAGCCACCACATTTTCAACATCCTCATCCACTTCAGGAAGCTGCTCATGGGTGTGGGCCCCTGCACACCCCAACTGCCACCACCCAATGCCTTCTTTATGTTCCCCATCAACTCATTGATTTCATTTTTTATGAAATTTTCCATATCTGTTTGAACATCCACAATAAATTGTTTCAACCCCTGTATCTCACTTGTATTGTTCATTTGTTTCTTTGACTAGGCCATAGCTTCAATTTTCCTAGTATGACTCATTATTTTTATGCAGGCATTTGATTTTTTAAATTTGTTCTAGCTGGATGACTTTGTTCTCTATCAGTTCTTTGACATTCAGTTCAACTTATTCTAGACCTCTAGCATAGGTTCTGTTTAACTGAACAGAATTTTTCAGTTCTTGCTTTTCTGTTCCTTGCCATGTCTATACAGAACCTTTATATTTTGAAGAAGGTCTTATGAAATATTATAGACCCCAGTCAGATTTTCCCAGACTGGACTGGTCTCCTCTCAGGAGGAAAGAGTTACCTACATCAGTTTTCTCTGAGGGAGAGACCTAGCACGTTGACACTTTCCTATGGAGCCTCTAGACTGTGTTTTTCCTATCCTGCCCAGTATATGGTGTTTGCCCACAGCTTCCCAGCACCATAAAGTAGTGTGGTTCTTTTAACCCCAGCACTCTCCCTGCTGGGGGTGTGGTTAAGACAGAAGGGAGTTTGTAGGTTGGCCTGAATTGCTTTAGTTTTCCCATCCCTGTGGACTGAATTCTTTGAGGGAGGTATTCCACTTGAGCTGGGCCCCACCTTTCTCTTGGGGTAGGTACAGACTTTAGGGAATTAACTCTTCACCTGTCTAGTTACTTTGTCTCTCAGAAAAGCTTAATTCTACCCTTGCCTGAGCCAATGATGGAGCCTGAGAAGCCTTGTAGTGCTACCTAATGGGAGTTCTGTGTGGGGCCTCAGCCAGTCTACCTTTACCAGACTGGTAAATGCTGTGTGTCCAGTTACTGATGTGGCCCCAGCAATTGTTCTGTACTGTTCCTGGCTACCTACTAGGTGCTCTGGAGGATGAACTAATCTCCACACCTCACTAACTACCATCTTGCCCCCTCCTTCTCACTCTTATTGTAATACCAAAATACACATGTAGTAAGACCTACATCCCCTGACAATCAGGAAGTAGTTACAGAAAACAGACCATCACCTTTAGCAACCCTTAAGATTAAGGGGCTAGAAATCTTTGAGGGGAAAGTTGTGCAGGGACCTGAGAGGGGATTAAAGACACCATAAAGAAGCCCTTGAACAAGGATGGTTAATCAAGTTCAGGAGTTCCTTTCTTGAACAGACAACCTGCCTGGGGCTACCTGCCTAAACAAAACACCTGGCAGCAGCCAACCTGACCAAATACATGCTCCACCACCAGGTGTCAATGTGGAGAGATGGGAGGAAAGGAAAAGAGCCCAGAACTAGGAGTGGTAAGAGGGAGTAAGAAAGGATAAATAATAAACAGTGCCTGGGCCAACCAACCCCTCCTGAATGAGTCATTTACCACCAAGTAAACGCAAAGGAGACAAAAGTGGAAGGTAGTAAAATATTTAATAAAAGAATAAAAGGAATTTCAAAATCTATATATCAGATAGCTGCACAGTGCTGGGGCCTCTCATTTCTTGTCCACATTGTCTTATAAGAGTGCCTACTTGTCCTCTCATGTTTACTTAAATTTTCTACCTGCCTGCTCTAAAATGTAAACATAAGTTATTATACTACAAACCTGTATATTGCAAACTTTTTACAGACACTTTAAAGATTAATATAATTTAAAATAATTAGGAACTTGCAGAAGGTCAAGATGGGCTACAGGTAAATTTAAAGTTTTATAAAAAGGAAAAGGAGGCACAAAGGTGTTAATTCCATACCTGTTGGAGGCTTATATGAAAATTCTCACCTGTAGCAGGCATTTATGAACTATTTAAATCAGAGTAGGTAGGTGGTCTTACTGTACCACAATATTTCTCAGCTCTCCAAAGTAAAAGCTGCTGCAGTTGTAATTAATTATTCCTGGAGGCATCTTCTGTTGGATGTGAAGGCATTTTATATGATAGGAGTAACCTAAGACCACATCCCTTCATCCAGATTGGCGACAGTCATCCTATTGTTGTGGAAATGTTGATTAAATTACACAGAAATAGGTGAATACAGATGAATAGTTTAATAAATTATAGTAAACTACATGGCATATTAACAGTCTCTCAGTTTAGGGAAACTGAATTCAAGATCACTGACCAATAATACCTGCTAACAGGTTATTTTCTGCAGTTTATTTCATCAAAAGTTTAATATCATCAATAAATTCAAAGTCCTTTGTTTTTTCTTACTCTAACTTTTAAATTTATAAATAAGTGATTATTTACATAAGTATCTCCAACAAATTACATTTTATAGGCCACTCAATCTTGGTGAAATGTGTAATTATTTATTTTTATTACACCTATGGTATGGTAAATTCCATTATATGAAATTTGAAACATATGGATATGTATAAATTCTAAACAGGTGAGGGCTAACATCCCAAATTTATTATGGCACAAGATCCCTTTTTTTGAAAATTGACCAGATTATATCCAAATTTCTTGACAAATTCCTCAGAAAATGGATCACAATTTCTAGGTTCAGGGAACCTCATTTTGTTGGATGAAGGTCTCAGATGTGACAATTACTGCTCATAAAGGAAATCATTACCCCCACTGCTTATTTAGCAATCATTCACTCATATTCCCCACCTCCTCCATATTTTGACATCTGAAATCTACAGTATTTGCTCCTCTCATATCAAATTTATAGTTCTTGCTGGAGAAGCTCTTGATAAAAATGGCATCATTTTGGAAAAGAATAGAAACTTCAGATAGACCTAAATACAGAAATCACAATAAGCAGCACATGGAAGTTAAGCCAGAACCCTCAGTACCATCAGCTCCTATGTGGAAAATGTTATGGTAATTTACAGTGGATGAACCTGAGTTAAATCATGTTCCCAAACAAAGTGATCTGAAAAGAAGTACACTTCTACTATATCCTTTACTGAGTATAGTACAAGGTAGTATAATATTTTTGGCAAAATTTAACACTTAACAAAAAGGTCTTGGGTGATGTTTTGTACAAATACATGAGAAGCACTAAAACTTCACCAGATACCAAATAAAGCACTATGCCAAATGAAATATTATGATAACCAGAACAAAGTAAATGTTGAGTTTTCCTGGAGCTTTGGAAACTTTGAATGTTGTGAAAAGATTTTAAAATAAGCAAAATTTAATGCAATGATAAATAGATTATTGTCTTGCAGAAACATAGAATAGCAGAGATTTCTGTGGGACTGGAGCTTTAAAATA